>JAOXYD010228841.1:0-18169 GCA_028565735.1 Pinacopodium congolense
ATTCACCCCCCCTCTTGGGTGCCATCGGGCTAACAATTAAATAATCAAGGATTAACTTTGGGATCTCTTGACATGCAAAGCCTTTCTTAAACATTTAACTAGATATAAAGCTATCCTATAGATAGTATATCAGTTTATTGAAATCTATTCATAATAAATTAATAACTTGTTATCTATAGGTCTATTAAATGCCAACTCTTGTTGTACATTTAACATGGACTACCCAACTCATTCTCTCGATTTGTTGTATGGTTTACACTCAATAGACAACGCAAATATTCATAAAATTAAATTAACAATCAAAGGTTCAAAAATAGTTTAAACAACAAATCCTAAAAACAAGTTAGGCCACTCATAATAGAAATAATTTCAATAATGTCTATATTCTCTAAAATGTAAAATATAATAAAATAAAAATTAAGTTAAATTAAATTAAAAAGAAATAAAACTTGATGAACTCTTAAAGTTTTTGTGTGTGGAGAAGAAGTTTGGAGGTGAGTGAAGATGGTCTTCTCTCTTTATCCTAACTACAACTCCGAATGTCCCCTTGTGTATAGCTGTCGAATGTCCTCATATGGTGTGGCTACTAGCATTGTCTCCTTTAGTTATTTTTTTTCTCTATGTTTTTTTTAATCTCCGTTTTCTCTAAGGTTGTGCGTTCTCCTTTATTTTATTTTTCATTTTAGAGTCTTGATGTACGCAAATTTTGTTTTAGTCCATGAGAAAGCTTCGCTCTCACCAGCAGCTTTAGTCCATACGCCAGGCAGGTGGGTTCAGTCCATGCAGCTTCAGTCCAAGCGAGTCAATGCAGCTCCAGTCATTGAGCTAGGCAGTTTCACTCCAGTCCAGTCCATTTAGCTTTAGTCCATGCGAATCCATGCAGCAACAATCTATATGGCATGTGAGTGAGCGGGCTCTCTCTTGTAGATGAGTCTTGATCTTGGACTTGGAGCAGTTCTCGCATTGATGAGTCCATTTTGGTGGATTTAAAGTGGACCACGCGTGAAGGACTCCATGCAGAAAAGGGGTTGTCTACAATGCCAAACTTCTTTGCCAGTAGCAATAATTCTTGGTACATTCGAGTCTTGGTTCTCTCTATATTCGGACTTGACCTTGGTCCTGACAGATCTTGTTGGTCTATGCAGCAACAAGTCTCCAGTGTTAGCAGAAAGAGGGAAGCAATTAAACCTTGCAAAATTTTCCTCAATTCGCCTATTTTTCCAAGCTTTACCGGACTAATTATTTCATTGGTTACTTAGTCTTTCATTCTTCCCTCTTCATTCTTCATTTGACTCGAATATGAAGCTTCTTTTTTTCTTTTTTTTTTCACAACCTTCCAACATCAATTTTCAATTTCAATTTACCCTACACAATAAATAAATACACCAATAATATTTAATTCTAAACCAAAATCAATAATCAAATAATAAAACATAAATTATAATTAAAATAATAAAATGATCAAAACTTACTTCGAACTAATACCAAATATAAACAAAACGATAATGAAGATCATGCTAAATAAAAGCACATAAAATGAGTTCTAAACACAACAATATCAGTCTATTATGCAAGAAACACATGGCAAACACTAAGGAATCTATACTAATGCACAACTATTAGTATGTCTTAATATTACCTAGTTTATGGTAGGGCATATCTTTTATCGGTTGTGTTAGAGCAGAAGGAATTTTGAGTGATAAATTCCCTAAATTCCCACTAGAAAAATGGTGAGCAAAGGTTATTACAATTATATGAGTTGGTTAATTTCACCTTGAGGCCTATATCAATTCCATGCTTTATAAGGAAAGAACTAAGAATTGGCATGACAAGAATATCATTCCTCGTAACTTCAAGGTTGGTGGTAAAGCCTTAATTTACAATTCAGGCTTAAAACGTTTTCTTAGAAAATGTGATCCTGCTGGACTAGTCCTTATGATGTGCTTAATTCCTATCCTTATGGTCCTTAAATATCTTTGGCCACTTGTTGGTACTGTTTTGAGCCTATTAAATTTCAAGTCTAGCTTTCCTTAGTTTAAGTTCCTCTTTAGTTTTAGTTTGTTGTTTGATTTTTTTAGGGTGTTTTAATTAAGTTTTCTAAGCTTTAGTTCTTTAAGTAAGTTTCTTAAGTGTTTTAATTAGTTTTCACTGTACTCTTAGTTTTTAATTTGGTTGTGTTATGATTAGTTTTCTTTTCTCTTTTAGTCCCTTTTAAGTTTTTTATTTCATTAGGCTTAATTTCTTTAGTTTTTTGTGTTTTTAAAAGCCTATCTTTGAGCAAATTAGCTGTTTAATCCTCTGAGATTTGTCTAGGGTTAATTTGGAGCTGATTAGAAAACGTTTTAAGCAAAAAATCAAGTTTAAGGAGTCTTTGCAAGAGTAAAATGGTGGAAATAACACACTAGAGCCGTTTGCAAAAAGCCACCATTGAAGTCTGCTTGGGAAGTTAAAGGAGGGGTTTTAAAAGGTTTTGTTTAACTCCCTAGAACTACCACTTAAAGTTCTTTTGAAGCACACAAATGACGTTATTCTGGCATACTACTTCATCTTCTTCCTCTTTCTCTCCTTTATGTCATTGACATTCTCTAAACCCTAAAATCAGCAATCTTCTTGTCATTTCTTCACCAAAATTAGTGTTTTAAGGCTCATTTTGTTAAATATTTAGTGCTATGTCTAATTTTACATAGAATTTTCCCATACAAACACTGAATTGACATCCAAATCCATCAAAACCAACCTTAAGAATTGATCACTGTCGAATCTGAATTTTTCATTTTCTTCAATGCTATAAGGCTAGTTTTCCAATTAAAAAATTTTCACTTTAATATCTTCTTCCAAAAGTTTAAAATATTTCAGATCCCTTTAGAATATGCAAGCAAGGTCAATTGCATATGTTTTGACTTTTAGTCTATTTTTGGCCTCTAATCGATAGATTTGACGAACAATTTTGTACCAACATGTCTTCGAGACAATTCCAAGCTGTTCCAAACTTATTAAAGTGTCCTGGGTATAATGATCCTTACTTCTTAAATCATGAGATTTCTAATTGATTCGAGAGCCATCTTCTCGAACAAATTCATGACAGAGTGGTCTTTAGCATTTTGATAAGTGTGTTTTCATAGTATGTTTTTAGGCATTTTTAGTGTAGTTTGTATGTTGTAATCTTAGTTAGTATGAACTTCTGCATCCCTTTTCATTATATTTTAGGTGCTTGAGTTTTTTTTTAGTATTTTTAGTATTTGAAGGCAAAATATGAACTTATTTGAAGCATGGGTTGATGCACTTTGATGTTTGGAATTGTAGGTAACAATTGAGACCCGAAATGAGCACCAGTTTTTGTATTGTAACTTTGGGGATGCATTAGATGCCCTTATAGAGCTTGGATTGCACTAAAATGATATAGGGAGCTATAAAAACATTTTAGGAGCCTATATATCAAATTTCAGGCCAAAAGGAGGTCTGCATACGAAGATATAGTTAAAATACCAAGCAAAGGTCAAAGCTAAAAAAAAATGTTTTGGAATGGTGATGTAGCAAAACATATAGGGACGTGTTTTATGAGTTTTGGGGATTACAAGGTCATAGGAATTAACCTATCAGTGATATTCTAACCCTAGGAGAGATCCAAGAAAGAAAAATAAAGTTTTTGTGAAGAGAAGAAAGGTAGAACTCAATTTTGGAGTGGAGACCAAGATTTTATAAGTACTGTCCAGATTTTCCTAAGAACCCCCTGCTTTATTTTTTTTTTGCAATTTTCACTTTCAACCCTCTCGCTACATCTCTGATAGCTCTCCCCTCTCACTAAAATTCAAAAACCACTTCAAACTTCTTTAGATCTCGCAAGTTGCTAGTTGTTTCAATTTTTTCTTTTGATTTCTCTTCATTTACGCAGGTTTCATTTTCTTTTTTCTATTGTTTCTCTAATATTTAATTTCTTTTCCTTTTTTTCTGTTTTCCTATCTTGTGTTCATGTTTATTTTTTTACATATATTCTTTAGAAATGGCTTTAAAAATGAAGTTCGTAGTTATGGTCTCGAATGAAAGGCTTTAAGAAATTGTTTTTGATCGAGGATTGCTCAATATGTCTATGTAGTATAATGCTCCATTTATTATTTTTCATCCGAATAGAGGTAATCACTTCCAAATTATAATCTTTAAGGAATTGTTATCTGCTATATTTTATTTTTTACTTTGAGTTATTAGATTGTTTAGAATTAACTGAAAGAATAGAAAGAATAGGTTGGGAGCGATTCATTTGTATTGATTTTTTTGGCTATCAAAAATTAATCAAGGAATTTTTTCCAACCTTACAATATGATGAAAGCTTTTTAATTACTTGATCAACCACATAAATTAGACAACACTATTATGTATCAAAATTTCAATTTTCTAATCACGAAAGTATTTGAACAGCATGATAATCACGAAAGTTTTCATGCAGTAGTGCTCTCATAATTAAAAGATCGACAAATATTTGCATCTTCACAAACTTGATGTGTCAAGTCCATCAGCATCTCTACTAGAATCTCCATAAGCTTTCTTCTCCTTTTTCTCTTATATTTGTTTTACATTTTACATGTTGCATTGTGTTAGTTGTTTTATGTCTTTGTTTTTTTTTCACATTGAGGATAAGGGGCTATCCAAGTGTGGGGAGGTGACATTTGCACTTTTAATTATTTTTTTTGTGTTATTTTAGTAATTGTTTGCACTTTTTCATCTATGATGCATGTTTTAGGCATATTAGATTGTTAATTTTTGTGTTTTTGTTTAAGCAACAAAGCCATGCTTGAATCATTTTTATTTCTGTTACCATTAAGTTCTATCATGCTAGTTGAAATGAGATTAAATGTATGCTTGAACTCGAACTAGGCTACCAGAGTAGAGAGTGAACCATGCTGAGTGATGAAAGTAGTTGGTTATATGAGCTTATTTAGAAATTGACACTTGAGTAATGAGGTAATATATAGATGCATAATGGATTTTCATTTTGGCCTTTGTGAGGAATTAAGCATTTATAACTCCATTCTATAGCCATTTTATTTCTTTACATGTGTGACACTTCCTTAGGTGATTACCTTCAATGCTTGCTTTGAATCAGTTTAAATCTACTCGATGGATGCTGTATAAAGATGATTAAGGCCCTTTTTCTTTTAACCGTTGGCTTAAATGACCTACACAATTGATTATCCTTTGAAAACACCCATTGAGGGTTTAATTTTTTTTTTCTTAAAATCACCTCATTTTTAAAACTCAAATCCCATTTCATTACCCAATCAAAAGTTTAATAGAGTATTAAGCGAACCATTAGTTTGAGATTTTTTGGCTACATTTCTTATTTATGAGATGAGTTAAGAGTTACTTATACTATTAGAGTAGGTTTCATTTATCTACTATTTTGTTCATGATTTCCTTATATAAAAAAAGAAAACAAGAACAAAACATATAGTAGCAACAATAAACGCAGAGTAGTTAGTTTTATTCAGTTGTATATCTCAAAAGTTCAATTTTATCATCCTTTATACATTTAATACTTTATGAATGATTATGAACCCTTTTGAATACCTTTTTTTAACCCACATTAACCCTAGCCCCATTACAACATAAAACAAAGTCTGTTTGATCTATTCTAATATGTAATCAATGTGGATGAGAATTGATGTATTATGATAAGATTGAAATTTATTAAATTTTCATATGCTTTTTAATGATATTTCAATCTTATTTTAGTATTTAAATATTTAATTTGTGTTATATTGTGTTTAATGACATGTTTATTTCTGTAGCACAAATTTTGAGTTAAAGTATGTAGAATTTAAACCAATTTGAGTAAAATCCAAAGACTTTATTAATTAAAAAAAGAAAAAAGAAAAAATGAGCTTGTGAAGAAAGTTGCCAAAACGCAGCTTGCTTAGAGCGTTTTGCATTAAGTAAAACAATGCGCAGCGCATGGGATGGATTATAGGCGGAAAACACAAAATAACTAGTTCGGGCAATTAATTGGATTTTATGGGGAATCCTTATGGGAGAAGGGAGACGTGTGGTGTGATGCGGCTGCTGGCTATTCGGGCATAGAGAGTGATGTATGGCGAGTTGCGAGAGAGCTATTGGAAGACAAGTGGAAGAGTGCGACTGTCTTTGTTGGAAGTGGACAAACGGCTAGAGGGGGACAAGCAGCTGCAGCTGTTCAGCTTGGGGCTTGCTAGAGCTTTGGCTTGACTGCATCAGTGCCTTGGAGAGGGACGCGTGGGTGGAGCTATTGGAGCTGCTTCACGTCTACGCTAGGAACTCACCTGCTTGGACAGATGCTACACCAGTTGCTGCACTAGAGTTTCAAGTTTAATTTCAATTAATTACCAAATCTATGGCTTTTAACTCAGAGAAGCTCGAGTGTAGCTTAGCTTTCATTTGTTTTGTTCTTGCATTTACAATGTCCAACTCTTTTTTTTTTCTTTCTATTTGCTTTGTTCTTTTAATGGCTGAATCTCAGTTATTGCTTGGTTAGTTTGATTTTATGTTTTAATTTTATTATCCAATCTTTAAACATTATTTACTTTTAAAAATAAATGATAGTTTCAGATTTATTTTTTATTAAGTATTAAATGGTTTAAGGTTTTATTTCATATAGTTTTAATTATTTATAAAGTATTTGGTTCAGCTATGTTTAGTAGATAGTTTCTATGCATGTTCTTTGGTTTTAATTCATTTAAAATTCATTTTTTATTTAATTTTAAATTTGGAATTTTTATTTAGAAAGTTAATTAGTTTTGATTAATTAAGTTTTAGTTAATTAAATAATAGCTTAAGTAATGTGTGTTTCCGTTAATTTAAAAGTCAATTTGTGTTTTTTCTTTATTATTTTTAGTTTTTCAGCTTTTATTTTCTTTTAATTAATTATGTTTAGTGTTTATTTTTTTCTTGTTTTTCTTAAATTAATTGTGATTAGTTAGTTTAATTTTGGGTTGGAGGATATTAATGAGATTTTAACTTAATAATTATGAGAATTGGTTAGGAATTGCTTAAATATTGTGATTTAGGTAAAGATTGAATTGGAATTTCGCATAAATTACATGAAATAAAGATTAATTCTTAAGATTGGCCATCTTAGGATCAATTTCTAATTCTATTGATAGGAATGAACTAGTTATACATAATAGTCCTAGTGATTTCCATAGATATCAATAGGCTAATTGAATTTCTTAGTGAACGTAATCAACTTAGCCTAAAATTCTAATTTTCTAAGTTACACAATCCGAGCTTGTGAGATGGTGCCTTAGGCTAGTCGTTCTCTAGTTGTTAATGCTATCGCGTCGTTACATCTAGAGAGCTTATTCTAGGTTGTTTCGTAATTAGGGATGGGTTTTCTATCGTATAAGACTTATCTAAAAATGGCGGAACTGAGGGCATGAGAGCCTATTTGAACCTATAGGCTATCTTCTTACACCAATTGCAAGTTATATATTTCGAAGATCAATTATAAGTTTATAATTCCTGATATATCTTCCACCCAGCTTTCGCCTTTCTTGATTGTTTCTTCTTTGTTTGTCTCTTTATCAATTATCTATAGTATTTAGTTTTGATGTCCTTGCTTCTAAGGGTTTTATTTTCTTTTTATCAACATTAGAAATAACAATTCACTCTAGCTTTTTGTGGGATAGACCCTGACTTGCCCTAGCTAATTAGTTAGGTAGGTAAGGTAATTTTATTATTTGGTAGCTTTCAACGAACTCATCAAATTTTTGGTGTAGTTGCCAGGGAGCTGGCATTTATGTTAATTGTTATTTCTTGTGTTGTCTTTCTTTTTCTTTTTTTTGTTATTCATCCATAATCTTTGATCTCTGTTTCTTTCTATTTCATAACTTTTTCAAGTAATGACTTATTTTTAACGTTCATTTTATTCTAATCCTTCTTGCATTACTTCTTATATCGATGATGATTTTGAGTTTGCTGCTCTCTTAAAGTTGGAACAATAGGTAACAAAGCTCACACCCATAGTTGCTCAAGTTGGGATCGATATCATCCAAACTAAGGTATGTGATTTTTGTTCATATTCAGGCCATTTTATTGATATGTGTCCTTCCTTACAGGATAAACAATAGTTCCATTCTATTGATTTTTATTTCCAAGAGTTCCAACAAGACTGATATGATCCTTACACTCCAAAGTACCGTTCGGAATAGGAGCATCAACTTTATTTTTCAAATGGGAGCCACCAACATGAACTCAATTCTCTACCGCTATGCTATCATGATCATCCATATGCCTCACATGCGCCTTCAACTCCAATATCGCCTTCACAAGCTAATGGGATGTCATTGGAGGCGATCATAGAGAGTTTGGCTACGAGCACTCTTCACTTCCAGAAGGAAACAAGGAGCGGCTTGAAGGACATGGAAGATCAATTAAGCCAATTGACTGAAGTGATTACAAGTTTAGAAGACCAAGCATCTACCATCATACTTAGCCAACTAGAGGAAGACGATGGCGAGGTGGTATGTGACCAATTACCAGAGGGTAAAAAACAACAAGAGCAAGAGAAGACCATTGAGGAAATTAACATATGGTTAGATGATACAGAGGATGCTACACCTCATAAGGTCAGTATTACTTCATTTAGTATTATTAACTATATTTTTAGTTCTTTTTCTCACAGGTTGAATCTTGAGGAGGAAGAAGAATAGAAGATGAGAAAGCAACAGAAGCAAGAGGATCAGGAAAGAGAGGACTTGAAGTTGATTGAACGTTTTAAGGAGTTATGCATAAGCAAGCTGATGTTTGATGGTGACAAGCAGGATGATGAGCCTTGACGCTCATTGCTTTTATCATGGTGGAGGTCATTCTGGAAGAAGGGCCATGCCTATAGGCGAGAGTGGACATTGAAATATGATGGCGAGACGATGCAGTTCCACTCCTCAGAAGTTGTGAGGCATCATGTTGATTATGAGCCTACTTTGAAGGAGGTTGCTCCAGGCTCATCTCTGAGTCTTAGTATGTTACCTATCGGGCTCAAGCATCTATTTGACAATGGATAACATTACATGACAAGAGTCAAACTTATGACCTAAAATAAAGGCTTGATTGGAGGCACCCCATCTGTATCCCTTTCTTTTATTTTTTTTTTCTCTTTTTATCTTATCTTTTAGTTGTTTGATTTTAGCATTTTACTTCTTTACTTTGGTTTGTTTTGATTTTAGGCATTCAAAGTTGTTATCTTGCTTTTCAAGCCACAATCTCTCATTTCAAGCTACATTTGGTCCTTTCAATCTAGGGGAGTATTTATGTTCCTACCCTCTTATGCTTGTGTTTTCATTGCTTTAAGGATATTAGAGATAATGTTTATTATAAGTATGGGGGTGGGACAAGGTTGAAAATGTCTACACACTTGAATTATTATAGTTTGATGGTTATGATTTGAGTATGATAGCTCCATATGATCTCAAATTTTTTTTTATAGTTAATTGTGATATTTGAGGGCAATTGATGCTTTGAAATTGGTAAACAATGATTGATTCTAGATTGATTTCTAACCTTTAATTTGTTTTCTCTTTCTTAAGTGCTTGCATGTGTTAGTAATCCATTCATATGATATTCGATGTTCAAGTACATTTTGTATAATGTATCATAGGAATGTGGGATAGGATGTTTGAAATAGATGCTGAAAAAAAATGAACAAATGAAGTAAAAAAAGAAAATGAAGAAAAGAAAAACAGAAAGAAGAAAAGCATCATTGTGTTTGAATTTTTGATCAAACAATTATTTTTGTTTCCATTGTTGAATAAAAAGCGTTTTTGTGTAGTGGGCAATACTCATTCTGCTGGCTTCAACTTAAATTAAAGTTGAAGTTATGAGTGGTGTTTTTACCATTTGAGATGGTGATCTAACCTAGGAACTGGGGGTATTCAAGATAAAGTGTTCACTTTCACGTCAAAAAGTTAGATGACCTACCAAACAAGCATTGCCCAAATCTCATATTGTATCGCTTCTTCATTTGTATTTGGTTGTTTCATTTGTATTTAGTCATTTTAAATATTCTTGACAATATTCATGTGATGGCTTATGCAAGATGGCTCGAACAGTTAAGATTATGCATTTGGATTGCTTCCTACTAACCTTGTATGTGTGCAAGTGATAACCTATGTTTTTGTCATGAAAGAATTAGGATTTGCGAACTTGATTGAAGGCATTAACTGATTTTTTTTTACTCAATTAGCTTAAAACTTCATTTTACGATTACTTGAGTGAAGTATTTAAATCATTGTTTGAGGACAAGCAATAGTTCAAGTGTGGGGATATTTCATAAGATTTAATTTTACTAAATCTTCATATGCTTTTCAATCTTATTTTATTGTTTGAATACTCAATTTGTGTTATATTGTATTTAATGGCAGGTTTATTGTCTTAGCATAAATTTTGGGTCAAAGCATGGAGATTTTAAATCAATTTGAGCAAAAGACAAAAATTATATTAATTTGAAAAAAAGAAATAAATCAGTTAAAGCTCGTCATTTTCACGTTAGTTAAAAATTAAATTGCCAGCCTTCATCTTATTTACAAAAGGTGGCAACTAATTAAAAAACAACAAAGAGGGGGAGAGGGCCTGTGCCTAAGTCCAAGCCACTTGCTATTGGACAAAGGAGGCAGACCGCAAGGTCAGCCCTGCTTGCTAATGGACTGCAGCCTGGTTGCACTCCTGGACCTGCTTAGACCTGCTTGGTTGGCATGCTAGACCTGCTTGGTGTTGTCTTCCCTGCTAGCCCGCATACAGCTGCACTTGACCAAGCCTCCTTTGCTAGAGTAAGCCTACGTGATGAGCCAATTGCACAAAGACAAGGGAGTCGGGTTTTAAAAGGGGGCTGAAAGTAAAAAATGAGAACGGAGGGGGAGACGAGTTTAGGAATTAATTCACACACGGAACCCCAGAAAATAAAGTGGATGAGTGGCGACTTAGATGCTGCTTCGACTGCTGGCTTGGAGCTGCACAACCAGGAGACTAGCGAGAGAAGTCAGTTGCTTCAGTAGTTTAATTTCAATTAACTACTGTTCATGTTTTTGTTTTTGCTTTATAAATTCAGTTGTAGTTTTCATTAGCTTTCCTTTTATTTTGCTTCCTTATTCGAATTTTTGTTTTCCTCTTGTCCAAATTGTCTTTGATTTTTTTTATTTTTCATCAACTTTGTTCTTTTCTCATGGCTGAATATTGTTTTACTTCTAAGTTTATTGCTTTAGTCCTTCTTATATTATAACATTTGTTGGCTTATAATATTAATTTTTTCTTTAATAAATTTGAATTAAATTTCTTTTCATGTTTTTATTTTACTTATGCTTTATGTCTTGATTATTACTTAGCTTTTAATTTATTTATTTTTATTTTTTATTTAATTCATAGTTATTAGAATTTTTGCTAAAAAGTTAGTTTAAGTTTTGATTAATTAAGTTCTAGTTAATTAAATCATAGCTTAATTAATGTGTGTTTGCGTTAATTTAAAAATAAATTTGTGTTTTTTCCTTTATTGTTTTTAAATTTTTAGCTTCTTTTTTCTTTTAATTAATTATTTTTGGTTTTTATTTAATTTTTTTTCTTAATTTAGTTATGTTTAGCTAGTTTAATTTTGGGTTCGAGGATGTTAATGGGATTTTGGTTTAGTAATTGTGAGAATTGATTATTAATTGATTAGGCATTGTGATTTGGGTAGAGATTGCATTGGAATTTTTTATAAATGACATAAATTAAAGATTATTTCTTAAGATTGGCCATCTTAGGTTTAATTTCTAATTCTATTGTTAGGAATTAACTTGTGATACACAATAGTCCCAATGATTTTCATAGGAAGCAATATGCTAATTGAATTTGTTATTGAACTTAATCAACTGAGTCTAGAATTCTAATTTTCTAAGTTACATAATCCAAGCTTGTAAGATTGTGCCTTAGGCTAGTCATTCCTTAGTTGTTAATGTTATCGCATCATTAAATCTAGAGAGCTTATTCTAGGTTGCCACGAGATTAGGGATAGGTTGTCTATCGTATAGGACCTATCTAAAAATGGTGGGACTGAGGATTTGAGAGCCTGTTTGAACCTATAAGCTAGCATCTTACACCAATCGCAAGTTATCTATTTCCAGGATCGATTATAAGTCTAAAATTCCTAATATATCTTCCACGCATCTTTCGCCTTTCTTGTTTGTTTCTTCTTTGTTTGTCTCTGTTTCGTCAATTATCTTTAGTGTTTAATTTTAATGTCTTTGCTTCTAATGGTTTTGTATTCTTTTTAGCAACATTAGAGATAGCAATTCACTCTAGCTCTTTGTAGGATTGACCCTGACTTGCCTTAGCTACTTAGTTAGGTAGGTTAGGTAATTTTATTATTTTGTAGCTTACGACGAGCTCATTAATTGATATCAAGATTAGTAATGGCTTTGGAAATAAAAATTTCTTGGAATTAAGAAATAATAACTATTTCCATTTTGATTTATCAAACCTAGAATGAGTGAGAGATATTACAAGCAAAGCCTATTTGACTCGCACTTTTGGCATGATAATAATTCGTTAATTAGATGGGGTTAATAAAATTTGTGTAGACATTGACATGTGTGGATTGAGATTCAAGTTGGTTAAGAAGATGCACTTGGAAGGTCATATCACTAATAAATGTGTAATTTGGGGTTAATAAATAAGCATTCATAGTTACTAAAGAGTTAAACTCTACAATTACGTATAATTAATGGGTTATGCATATAACTTTCTTAGGAATAGGAAGCTAAGAATTCAATTTACATAATGACATAATAAATGATATAACCACTTTGTCTGTAAGATAACAATGCTTCCTATATAAGATATGATAATAACTTACCACAAAATTTTCACAATGTATCATTAATATGTGCATAAAATTCCAAATTTTAATAGAGGGAATAACTATTTTTCATAATATTAATAGTTCGACTTTGCAAATTCCAAATCCAACATTGAAAAATTTAATACCTACAATATAATGGAAGTTATAGCTCCATTTTATGTCGTTAATACCTTAACTTTATATCTAATTACACTTCATACCATTTATACTTCAACACATTTCATATCTAGAAGTAATAACTCTACTTCAGGTTGTTAATACTTCAACAATATACATTCCAGATTTGCACTTCAATCATTTCATGCACATAATTTGGTTAAAGTAGTAAATCCACTTTATACTGCTAACACTTTAACAGTATAAATGCCATACTCGCTTTTTAAACATTTCAAACCCTACAAGGAAGGTAAATACTTCATAAAAACCATATCATGACTACGTATAAACCAATACTTCCTAAGAACCATGTCATTACTTCATACTCGATAAATACATTGATGTTGACATATGTTTTTCAAATTGTGGTTATGGCATGTATATGATTGAAAAATTTTATACAACCTTTAAAAGTATATATGGAAGAATTTTAAATGAAATAATACGAACTCAAATTGAATTAATGATAACATAAGAGATTGAATTGTAAATTCTATTACATGACTTTTAGTTTGAATATATTTTTCGGAGAATAAGTTGAAATAATTATAAATTTTGGCAACTAGTTAGTAATTACAACCATCTTAAGTTGTTATAAATAATTGTAACTTAATGATTAAGTCCTGATGATTAGTAGTTATTGTGTATATGATATGAAATATAGGATAAGAATATAGCGACAAAGTGAAATGGAAATGATTAATAGATGGGTAATTTATTTTCAAATTGTTATGGTACATAAATGTTGGAAAAAATAGATCATGTAATTAATTGTCATATTATACATGAGGACATTATATGGTTAAGCTTAAGTAGTTTTCATGATTTTCATGTAGTAGTTGTATGGTTTTTGGGAAAAAAAAAAGCATGCTAAGGGAAGGATCTTGATATAGTATGTATGTTAAATAAAATTTGGAGTCAAGAAGGAGATCCATGTTATAAGTTATAGCTCTAAAGTAATAACCCATATTATTAATAAGGCTCAGGGAGTCAAATAATAGAGACATAGGTTGGCCAATGGAAGCAATAGGGGATGATGTCAAGGCCTAATAATAGAGGAAAAAGATGAAGAGAATAGTTAGTATTGGCAGATTTTATCACTAGATTGAGGTAATGATGACTCTATCGTGGACTATCAAATAATATACCTAACTTTGTAATTAGGGTGAGTTACAATCAAATCCACAAGGACTTAGGGAGTACTACTATTTCTAATGTTGTAAATAAAAACAAAAAAATACTCCTGAAAGTAAAGAGAACTAACATAACTAAGACGTAATAAATTATAACATTTAGATAAGAAAAAAAAACCAAAGAACTAAAACAAACATTTGGACATAAAGTTAACAAGCCCTAAGCTAAAAGGTGGTGAATGAACAGTAGGTTAATTCAAATTAAATGCAAAATGGGTGGGTGGGACGTGCTTCATGTTGCTGCATCTCCAAGCTACATGAAAGGGGCATTGCTACATCTCCAAGCTCCGTGTTCCTATAACTCTTCACTCAAGTTATTTTGCATCTATCCTCTAAGGAAGCCAGCCCTCCAAAAGTTTTTGCAGGTATGAAGGAGAGAAGCCCCCCTTCTCTAGAGTTTCGACACCTTGCTTATTAGGAAGCTTGTTCTTTTTTTATTGGTGGAAAGCTCTAAGTCATCTTCTTTTTTAATGGATGGCATCTCTTCACTTCTGTCTCCAATATTGACTGTTACAACTCTTATGGAAAGCTTCCTTTATACTTCTATATTTTGTGCCCCTAGGCTTCCATGATTCTTTCCCATCAAATTGCTACTATCTCCTATAGCTCTCCATGTTGAAAAATGGTACATTTTGTCCCTATTTTGTCCAAAACGATACACTCTAACTTAAGCTTGTAAAGCTATTGTTTTGTCTACACTTGACAAGCTCCCTTTTGCTATGTTAGTTTTTTAATGAAACTTTTAAAGCTTTGTGAATTTTCTAATGTCATATTCTCCATAGGATGTCATACACACTCTAAAGTTTTCTTTATATATATTTTTTCTTTTGAAGCTTTAACAAATGGGACTCATGTCCATCCATGATTATCCTAGACAATTGCTCAATTTCCTCTCTTGGAAGCTTTAAACATTTGCTTTTGGCCTCCTTGCTTTTGTCTTCTTCTCCATTTAATTTTTTTTTCTCCAATTCTCTTGTAAACTTCATGATTTCAACTTGTATTCATATTCCATCATTAAATTTTCCCATAAACTCAATAGGAAGACAAAATTAAGATTAAAATGACATTAAAATGCATATAAAAATTCAATATATTTCAATCCTATCAGGTAACCTTAAAAGCAAGAGGGAAATCATCACTACAGGCCCACTGGACTAAGAGGAGGATGATAAGGATGAATCCTACTATGTTTTGGTATATGATTTCATATGAATTCGTCTCTATTTCAGATATAAAAGAGCTCAATTTATGACATTGTGTTTTTAAAGGATAAGTTTTAACCTTTTGACCCAAGTTTTGGATTAATAGACTAAGTTTGGAGCCACATCAAAGAAAATATTGGATTAAGAAATGCATGAAAGGTCCATTGACGGTGGTTCCTTCATCTAATCATTGATGTTGTTGATGAAGTTAACAACCATCATCAAAGTAAGCTCAGATCTTATAGAGATAATTTAGCATACCACCATTAAAAGACATATAATCACCATTAAGTACACTATCAATAAAAAAATAGAAAGGCAAAAGATGTATTTCACTAATCCTAGACGTTTCCCTAATTAGAAAAGGCATAAAACGGTCAAGAGTAGGGTAGGGCTTGCATTATTCCTTCCCCTTTGAGCTCCCATTGATTCATTTGATTTCTTACTTGTTTTTAAGGATATGAGTATTTTTTTCTTATTTTTTTCTATTTAATTATTTAGCTTCGTTGTTTTAGATTTAGTTAAGCTTCGGTTACAAATATTCTAGTGATTCTATAGCTATGTTAAAATTTTTATATTCCACCTTGTATTTAGATTTGATTTTGAAATATTAATTTTTCTTAATTTTTTAATATTATGACTTAATATTGAAATTTTCATTTGACGTTATTTTTTTGATTACTATAGAATGATTTTAGTGTTCATTATTCTTATATAGTTTTTATTTAACATGTGTGTCTAAATTTCTTAGGGTTTAAAGTTATTAAATGGATGATGGGAAGTTAACAATGAGAATCAAATTAGGGGATATTGTGTTTGTAGGTTTAGATTGAATTGAAACATTAAATTAACATCAATAATTGGGGGTTATTTATAGTTTTGATTACCCTACTGATAGTGTTTAATTGGAATACTAGGTTTTAGATTTTGATACGTAAGTTTCATTAGCAAATTCCATAAGTAGTGATAGATTAATTAGTTTTGTGAGTGAAACTTAATCAATTAATCTAAGGTTTTATTTCTCTATGTTATATAGTCCCAAATTATGCGATTATGGCATAGGTTAACCATTCTATAACATTTAACGTTGTTATGACATTAAATCCAAAGAGCCTATTTCGGGTTATCACATAGTTAGAGATATTTATAAAGCTTGTTGGATTTACCTAGTCTAGGAGGAATTATGGCAGGAGAGCTCGCTTGCATGTATAGGTTAAAATTTTTGGTAGAACACAACTAATGTACTTTCGATCGTCAGTGGTCTTACTTAGAATCCTAATAATATCTTCTTCTTTTTTTGCTTTGTTGGTATTCTTACTCACTTATTCACTACTTTTGATAGAGTTGAATTATATGATACTTTCATTTGTCATTCATTATGAATTCAACTTTATTTTAGTTCCTAAATGCTTATTTTGTGTTTATATTATGTTTGAATGCAGAATTAATTATTATACACAAATTTATTTTGAAAAGAAGAATATTAAAAGGGATTGGAAGCATTGAAGAGAAGCTTGTTGATTGCATTAATAAGTTCTGCATAGCAAAAACGACTTTGCCATGTGAAGCAAATGACATCTAATTTTTTTGGAGGGCTTAATGTGTTTATACGTGTGAGGGATTTTTGCAAGGCTTTAATCAATAAAAAACCTAGAGAATTAAAGACAAAAGGGAGTACGTAATAAGGAGTGGGACGACAGTTTTTCAAGAGAGAGTTTGAAGCCTTCACGACTTGGAGAGGCTTGGCCAGTTTAGAAGGATGGGACGACTCCACAACTAGAGAAGAAGACAATACTTTGAAAGTCATATAAGGAAAGCATTTTTAGTCTCATCTTCCCCACTTTGACAAGGTGTTGGGCGGCTACTCTCTAATTCTCCTTGAAGTCTTGGTTAATTGGTGAGTTGAACGGTTGCACACTTGGAGAAGAAGACAAATCCAAGAAGATCACATATGGTGGACTCTTTTTTTCTCATCCTCTCCACTTGTCCATGAAATTGTTAGGCAGATAGTGTACGAGACTAAAGCTTAGAGTTTGTTGCAATTAATCTTCATGAGCCTTTGAATTTTATTTCTTCTGAATAGCAAGTGATAATTTCATGTAGTCTATACTCACTATCATGGTTCATCCAAATTGCTTTAGCATTGCCTAATTCTTGCTTCACTTAGGTTGATCATCTTGTTTTGTTTAATCTACTTACTACACTATTATTCAATTGTTGAATATTGTTTGGCTTTAATATGTTAAAGACAATTTCATATTTATTTTGATCAAAGATTAATGTGTTAAAAGTTTTATTCTATGTAGTTTCAATTACCCTTTGAGTATTTGGTTTACCTATGTTTAGTAATCAATTTCTTTGCATGTTCTTAAGTTTAATCCATTTGAATTTCAGTTTGTGTTTAATTTTTAATTATGGAATTTTTTTATTTGAAGTGTTAAATTGAGTTCTAGATAATTGCTTATTAATTGAAGTAGCTTAGGTTTTCATCAGACAAATAATTGAATTTGATTTCTTAGAATAGTTATCAAAATTTCCAGATTTTCTCTTTCTTTTTAAGATTTAGATTTTTATATTTTCCATATTTGTTTTGATTAAATTTAGCTTGGATTAAGTGTTATCTCATGACGTTTTGTTTATTCATAGTTTTTTTAGGTCATTGATGCTTGATAACTAACAATTGGTACATGTTTTTAGGTTTTGATTCAAGTAATTTTAGTTTTTGTTCAAGTAATAGGTGCTGGAATTTTTGGTTTGAATATTAA
>JAOXYD010228859.1:0-18167 GCA_028565735.1 Pinacopodium congolense
CTCAAACCATTAGTGATTAAGCATGTTTTGTTATCATCAAAACCAAGATTGGAACCTCCCTTGGTTCAACAGGATCAATAATGCAATGAAATAAGGAGATAAATTAGACATAAAATATCATATAAAATCTATGATGAGAAATAGATCTCTCTTAAGTTATTAAGATGAAGGGTCTTAAAGATACATCCACCTTAAATAATTTTGTTGAAAGAGATCGTGTCTACGATTTTTTTATATATCAAATCCTAAATTTAGTGAGGTTAGAATTCAAATATTTGGAAAAAAAGGATACCGCTTCACTGGAAGAAAATTTCCATTAATCTAAGTGGAAGAAAGACAAAGAAATTTTATGTTTAAATCAAAACCTGATGATGGATCAACACTAATAGCATAATTAAAATGTGAAGAGAATAATAAGAATGATCATCCAAAAAAAAAAGTGAGGAAAACAATAGAAGGATGACAAGTTAAAATTTTCAAAACATATTATAAGAAGTCAAGGCACAGGAAGAAGAATCCTAAGAGCTTAATATAAAATCACCAAGATAAGAGTAAGGAAACAATGAAGGGTACCAAAAAAAAACAAAAGTGAACATATGGTGCAACATAAAATCAAAGATAAGGTGACAATAATCAATAGTGAAAAATTTTAAAAAAATTAAAAGCTTTTTCGAGGTCTCAAGAGAAGCCCTGTATTTCTTCAAAAACTTGCTCTCTAACTCTCTTAGGTAAGCCATCATTCCTTCTTTGTGTGATTTCCTTAAAAGAATTTCATATCAATTTTTAGATTTTAGGTTCTAATTCCACTAACCGTATGAACCTTATAGATTAATGTTTCCATGCCTATACTCCATGCACTGGCAATAGGAAAAATTATAGTTTTAAATGATTCATTAGCCACTATTACAAAGATTGGAGATGTGCACATCACATCAACCATTAACCTAAAAGATGTTCCACATGTCCCAAAACTTTAAAGCAATCTTATATCCATTGAATAATTTACCTATGACCTTAAATGATATGTTGTGTTTTCTATATCTTATTTTATTTTTTAAGGATTACGATTTTTTTGGGGGGGAGGGTGGATTAGACTTGCTAATGAAAGAAGCAATCTTTCCTCAATTAATATAATGAATCACATCTAAAAGGTTGAAAAATTTGCCCCTAAGTTTCCTTCATTTCATAAATAAAGATATCATTCAAATGTATCATTTGCATTTAGGTCACCCCTCTTTTAATGTTATCAAGGTTATGCTAACTCCTTTGTTTCAAGGTTTAGAATTGCCTATTTTCAAATTGATGTTTTATAATGTCTAATTTGTTGGTGATTAACAAAGAAAAAAGATTAGAGCAAAATATGGAAGAATTGTCCCTTTCCAAAAGCTCAACATTGGTTTGGAGAAACCCATGTTGTGGTATCTTGTAGTAGGAGATTAACTTCAATTGTATCATCTGCCATTGTGTTTCAATTCCATTAGCTATTGTAAGTGCCAACTAAGACAATATCACCATATCTCAACAATGGAAACTGGAGCATGCTTCTAGTTAATTCCCTTGTGTAGTAAAGACCTAAAAAGCTATCCTTAAGCCTCTGAAGATGGGAAAAAAAGGTAATACTACACATTTTTTAAGAGGAGAATATATATGAAAGTTCCCTCTAGTTCTTATTTTTCTTTTTAAATTTTTTAGGAAGTTCTTCATTTTCAAAAAATTAAATCTATTTGTTTAAGAAGTTTTCCATATTTTTACACATTAGGGCCTACTATAAAGATATTAATCTGAGTTTGAATATCAAATAAAGGGGTTTTCTAACTTTGAATACATGTTTTATTACTTATATTTCATGATTAATCAAGAAGTTGTTCTTAAGACTACATCATTTTATGTTCTTTAATTTTCATGAACTTTGAATTTTGATTTAGATCAAGTTAAGGAGTAGGAGAATCATCTAGGAGTTATCCCTGGGTGTTTTATAACTTCTAACTCGTTATTAATCTCTAGTATTAAGATTATTAAAAATATGTTGCTTAAGATGCATGTTTCACTATCTTAGACTAATTTTTGTGGCTGATTTGAATAATAGCTAAGGATTGGATTATAAATGATTTAGATGAGCTTTTGCCCATGTTTTAACGGCTGAATGTTTTTTATGGATGAACTAAATTCCTATTTTTAAGCTAGCCACTTAAGAATGGATTAATAGATAATCTATGATCCAGGAAATCTATATAGGTAATTGGGTTAATTGATAAACGATACAATTTAATCATTGCATGACCAAACTTTAATTATTTATGAGAGATTTGATTCTAAGATCATACATCTAAATATTATACTTTTTTTTAAATCTTATTAAGTTAAATTGGTACAAGACCAAAATTTAAATTAATATTAATAAAGATATGACAAAGTCTTAACCATAGCTTTGTTTCAATTTTATGAAGCTACTTTAAATAAGTCTTTTAAAGTGTTTATTAGTTAAGTAATTGAAAACTTAATCCTTAGCTAATCTATTTGATTTTGAAATTTCTTAGAGAAACTTGATGTTAATCAAAGTGTTTGAAATCAGGAAAAGTTAGTTTAGCATTTTTAAGACATTTAAATTAAACAATTACATTTTCCAAGATAATTTTAAGCTAATTAAACTAATAATTACAGACTTTCTCCATAGGATCAACATTTATAGTGTCAAGAACACTTCACTATATTACTTGTTGCGATATGTCCACTTCCCTATACATTGGTTTAATCACAATTGAAACTACATGAAAATTAAGTGACTCAAACAACCAACACAAAAAGTTTTTGGCACCGTTGTCAGGGATAAGAGCTAGAATATTAGGAAAAATTGGTGGCAATTACTATAGGACTTGAAATTATTGTGTTTAAAATTTTTCAAAATTTTTGTTCATTATTTTTGCTATTTTCATTATTTTTTTGTTTATCATTTTTATCTTTATTGTGTAGTTTTCTTGCTTAGTATTTTTCTTTTATTTCATTACTTCATTAATTTTGTATGCATACGCAAGTTTAAAAGCTTAAAACACTTCAATTCAATCCAGAGATTAAGGACACAATTCAAAGGAAAAAGAAATGATCACGAGCTACCAGGTCTAGTCCTTTAGATGTAGGAATATCTATTTACATAGAATATGAGCCTGTGGCAATGGATCCTTAGGAATGTGTAGTTATCTAACCTTAAGAAAAACACAGAAAACTAGCCATAATGGACCTAGAATCAAAAATAGAGGTAAACCTATGGCCAGCAATGTTCGGTCTAAGGTCAACATAAACAAATTTGAAATCTCGAACAGTATTATTTCCGTGGTTTAGTCTTCATAATTTGGTGGATTAGGTTTAGATGATCCAAATGAGCATTTGTACAACTTTTTAGGCATTTTCTATCTTTTTAAAAGTAATGGAGTTTTGAATGATGTGTTAAAACTTAGGCTTTTCAATTTTTCTATTCAGGATAAAGCTAAAGCCTCGTTATCCATTATTTAGCTTGGTTCCATTACTATATGGGACGATTTGATGTAGCTATTCTTAGCTAAAATTTCCCCTTTGGCCAGGATAGAGTAATTAAAAACTGAGATTAGATGGTTTATCCAATATAAGAATGTGAGATTTACGAAGCTTACGAGAGATTTAGGGAGATGCTTGCTAAGTATTCTAACCATTTATTCAATAAGTGGTAGAAAATAGATATCTTCTACACTAGTCTTATACCTTTGGCTCGTAGCACCATTGATGCTACAATTGCAGGTAATTTTATGAAAAAGACTCCTAACAAAGCCTATAATTTGATTGAGGATATGGAAAAAAAAATTTCATTGTAATTCCAAATTCCATTAGAGGAAGCCACATGGTGTTCATGCAATTAATGATATAGTGGCTTTTGTAACTTAAATAGAATTACTAAAAAAGAAGTTAGGTAGTTTGGTGAGTAACATTGTTAGTAGTACCTATAGAGTTTAGTGTGAAGTTATGGTAGTACCTCCTATTCATCCTTATAGTATTAAGAAGGTAGTCCTTTTGTCTGAAAACCATAACAAGCCCAATTTATTGGCAATTTTAATAGGTAGAAAGGAAATCCTTATTGGATCACTTACAATCCTAGTGGAGAAACCATCTAAAATTTCAGTAAAGTAATAATCAAAGCTACTCAAAATGACCTCATGCCAATCCTCAAAGAGCCCCTCCACTTGGATTTAAAATCAATCAATATCTTATAGAGTCATCTAGTTTTAAAGAGACAGTGTTAAAATACATCTAATCAAATAATTCAAGAATGGAAAATCATAAGGATTCTATCATGAATCTTAAGACCAAGTAAGCAAAATAGCAGAACTCCTATAGGATAAGCTATTAGATAAGTTGCCTAGCACTACCGAAGCCAATCCTCAGTAGTAAGAAAAAGATATTATCCTAAGGAGTGGGAGAAAACTAGATAGTGGGGGAATGAAGTAGGAAGAAAAAGGAAAGCAAGTAGTGAAGAGTGAACAGAAGGGGAAGGCGGAAGAGGATGACAAAAGGGAGATAGCTAAATGCAAGTGAGAAGAAGAAGGAGAAGGAAGTTGAGGGTGTGAGTTATGAGAAGCCATCTAAGTTTTTTGTAGACCCTAATGTCCAACCCTATAAATTTAGGATACATTAAACTCAAAGATTAAAGATTACCAACCTCAACAAACAATTTGGGATATTATTATAAATGTTTAAGAAATTTCATATCAATATCCCATTTGCCAAGGAAATTGCTGAGATGTCGTCCTATACGAAGATTTGGAAAGAAATTCTATTTAAGAATAGGAGATTGGATGAGTATTAAATTGTAAAATTTAGTAAGGAGTGTTATGGTATCCTACTGAATAAGTTTCCTATAAAACTCAAAGAGTAGAATAGCCAAACCCACTATAGTCTCATTACAACTGACTAATAAATTTATAACCTATCCAAGGGGAATCATTGAGGATGTTCTTCTAAATATTGAAAAATTTGCTTTTCCTATTGATTTCCTTGTTTTGAATATGGAGGAGGATAGTATAGTGCCTATCATCTTAGGATGAACATTCATGGCTACAACAAGGGCAATAATTTATTTCTATAAAGGGAAACTTATCCTTAGGCTTTAGGATGAAGATTTTGAGTTTAATGTGTTAAAGGAAATGAGGCATCCCTCCACTTCTAATTCATGTAACTTCAATGGAATAAATTTAAATAGAGATGATCCATCAATTTATCTTTTCTCATATCCATTACAAAAGGCATTAACCCATCCATGCTCAATGGTTTTCAAAGAAATTAAGTGTTGGAAGAATTAAAAGTCGGGAAGGAGATCTTTAATTAGGTTCAATCTAGGAGGTATGATCCTTTAGAGAGATTGTTTATGTCCCTTTCGAATCCATCCATTAAATAACCCCCACTTATTAACTTTAAGATGCTTCCCTCACATTTAAAGTATGCCTTTTTATGACCTCATTGTAATTACTTGCATTCATTTCACCATCACTAATAGATACTATGGAGGAGAGATTTATAAAAGTGCTTCAAGAGAATCAATTTCTAATAGGATAGACTTTAACTGACGTTAAAGAGTTAAATCTTTCTATTTACACTCACAAAATTTTCATGGAAGAAGGAAGAAAACCATTGGTCCAACCATAATGCAAACTAAATCCTAATATGAAGGAGGTGGTGAAAAACGAAACCATAAAACTTTTGGATGTTAGTATCATCTTTACTATCTCTA
This sequence comes from Pinacopodium congolense, assembly GCA_028565735.1. NCBI lineage: Eukaryota > Viridiplantae > Streptophyta > Magnoliopsida > Malpighiales > Erythroxylaceae > Pinacopodium > Pinacopodium congolense. The sequence goes on from JAOXYD010228859.1 coordinate 5,753, forward strand.
ATTTTGCAAGGGTCCATCCAGTTCAAGTGGTATTTAAGAAAGGAGGAACTACTGTGATGAAGAATGAATAAGAAGAATTAATTTCCATTAGGAAATTCACGAGATTGTGTCTATGCATTAATTATCGAAAGTTAAATGCCACACAAAAGGATCACTTTCCTTTACCCCTTCATCGATTAAGTTATTGTAAGATTGGTAGAGCATAGTTTTCATTATACTTTGGATGAATATAGCGGACACTTGCAAATTATTTTTGCTTTTGAGGACTAGGAAAAGATGACATTTATCTATCCCTATGGTACCTTTGCATACAAACTTATACCTTTTAGTTTATGCAATACTCCTACCACTTTTCAATATTGTATTATGGATATTTTTGTAGTCATGATTGAGACTTGCATCAAAGTTTTTATAGATGATTTTTCTGCCTTTCATACACCATTCAATGATTCTTTAGAAAATCTAGAAAAGTGTTAAGAAAAATTGAAGAGACTAATTTTGTTTTAAATTTGAAAAATTGTCATTTTATTATGCAAGAGTGTATTGTCTTTGGCTACAAGATTTCGAGACAAGGAACAAAAGTTCATCCAGAAAAAAATGAACTAATTGCTCAACTTCCACTACCAAATTCAATTTGAACGATTCAAAGTTTTCTTAGACATGCTAGATTTTATAAAAGGTTTATCAAGGATTTTTCTAAGATATTCAAGCCCTTAACTAATCTGTTGACCAAGGATGTAGTTTTTAATTTTGATGATAAATGTATGAGTGCTTTTAAGTTGTTAAAGGAGAAGATTACTAGTGCACTTATATTGGTATCACTCAATTAGTCTCTACCATTCCAGTTCATGTGTGATGCAACTAATTATGCAATTGGTTTTATTTAAATGCAAAGGCAGGATAAAATATTTCATCCTATATATTATGCAAGCCGTAACTTAAATGAAGCCTAGAGGAATTATGACACCATAGAGAAGGAAATGTTAGTTATGGTGTTTGCTTATGACAAGCTTCAGTCCTATTTAATGCTTTCAAAGGTCATAGTCTGTAAAGAGCATTCAACTTTGATATATTTTATGACCAAGTCAGACGCTAAACCACCATTGATTTCATGGGTTCTCCTTTTATAAGAGTTAGATGTTGAAATTAAGGATAATAAGGGAAAAGAATATTTTATGGTTGACCATTTGATGGGCTTTATTGAATGTATGATGGAGAAAGAAGAAGATCGAGACATCAAGGAGGTCGTTCTTGAAGAGCACTTACTAGTCTTGCTTACCTTGCAATGGTATGGGAATTTTGTTAATTACTTGGCTGGTAATGTTCTACCACTTGATTTTTCATGCGAATAAAAGAAGAAGTTCTTTTTGAAGATCAAGAGATATCTTTAGTATAACTCTTTTTGTACAAGATAGATGCTGATAGAATCATTAAAAGATGCATACCAAAAGAGGAAGTGCACTACATTTTAAGTCATTATCACTCACGCGAGACCCAATGACACTTGGAGTCGTTAGGGCTGCATATAAGGTGTTGGAGTGCAGTTTCTACTAGCCTACCTTGTTTAGGGATGCATTTCAATTTGTTCAATCTTATGACATTTTAGATGTGTTAGGTATTGACTCCATAAGACATTTTGTTATTTAATTCTCCAACAATACATCCTGGTGATTGTTGATTATATTAGTTAATGAGTTAAAGAAATTGTTCTTCAGACTCATGACACAAGAGGTGTAGTTTTCCATTTAAAGAAAAGAATCTTTAGAAAATTTGGAACACTAAGATCCATCATAAGTGATGGAGGATCAAAATTTTGCAATAAATAATTTGATTCACTTTGGACTAATTATGGTGTTACTTATAAGTTTCTGCACTATATCATCCTTAGACTAGCGTGTAGGTTAAGATTTACAATTGTGATATTATAAAAATTTAAAAAATATCATTAGCTCTCTGAGGAAGGATTAGTCGATGAAGCTTTGTAGGCTTATCAAATAGCTTTCAAGATGCTCATAGGAATGTCTCCCTATAAGTTAATTTACGGAAAATCTTATCAATTATTTATGAAGCCAGAGCTTTCTACATATTGAGCCATTAATTTTTTAAATTTGGACTTGAGGAAAGTGGGCGAACAAAGCCTATTATAGTTCAATGATTTGGATGATTTTCATCTTGATGTTATGAAAGCTCTAAACTATATTTAGATCGAGTCAAAAGATGGCATAATAAGCATATCATTCATAGGGAGATCTAGGTTGGTGACAAGATCTTTGTTTACAATTCTCAATTGAATTTATTTTATATAAAGTTGAGATCAAGATCGATGGGCCCATATAAAGTGACCAAATTTTGTCTGTTTAGAGAAATTGAAGAAACCAATGGTCACTCAAATTTCCAAATTAATGGGTAAAGGTCAAAGTTGTATGTTCTTAGCTTAGTTGAGGAGTTTACTGAGACCCTATCACCTTTTTATCTTCACTAAACTTGGAATCCTCCTCGTTAGTTAGTTATTTATGTGTGTCTTGCTATTATTTCGTGTGGTATGAACTTAATTTAGTGTTCCAAAGCCTTTTTAGAGTGTTTTATTTAGGTTTAGTATGAATTCCTTAGTATTCCCTTTATTTTTGGTGTGATTTCATTAGTTTTAAGTATTTTATATTTCAATTCAAGAGAATTTTGATGAGCAATCCTCTTAGTTTGGGTGGGACTTGATTTAGGAAGAATTTGGTGAAATTTTAGGGTTGAAATTCATTATAAAAGAGGTAAACAAAACCTTAACAGTAATCTGGTTTGACCACTTTTGATTTCTATTTGACATGCGTTCTATAAAAAGTTTATTGGCGCCCATTAAGGTGGTTTCTTATTACTATTGAGTTTCTATTAAGCTGCCGTTGAACTTCACAAATAGTCAGAAACGACACAATTTTGAATTCAAATATTTAATAATGCTAAAAATACAATATTTATCATGTTCTTTACCTAAATAGAAACCTTACCTCTGTAAAAAAACCATCTGACCTCTGACTGATCTTGGGTTGTTGTGATTTCTTGGTCAAAACTCTCACCATTTACCATTTTTCTTACCTATTTCACATCCTACACACTATTCTACCTTTAAATCATCAAAATCCTTTTATTTTTCACCTCTTCTCTAATAAATCTATTTCCCCTTCGTGTTCTTTCCCATTTTCTCCCATTTTTTAATGTTTTTTTGTAAGATTTTGGTACCAATCCATTACACTCATCAAGAGTTCCAATGGTACCAATTTTACAACAAATTGCTTTCGTCGGTGATAAAGAAATATTCTTACTAGGGTGACTGGAGTGTATTTTTCATTTCACCCATTTTTTACCACTCTCTTGCATTGTTTTCAGTTAGATGACGACCCGAACATCTATAGTTTAGCTTTCTTATAAGAGGCCCACTTTAAATTTTGATTGGTTCACTACTTGTGAGAATGCAATTTGGTTCCATTATTACTAAACCAATGAATTTATTGTGGAGCATTTGATTCATTTGGATTTGGAGGTCGAGCTTGATATCTCCAATGCTTTCAAACTTTTAGGCTACGCGCCAATGCTTCTAATTAATTCCCTTCTCTATTGGGTGTATGAGAGGCTATCCTTAAGCCTCTGAAGAAGGGAAAACATGGTAACAGTCGATGTTTTTTTAAAGGAGAATAGATCTAAAAGTTCTCTCTAGTTCTTAGTTTTCTTTTTAAAGTTTTTTAGAAGTTCTTCATTTTTAAAAACTTTAATCTATGTGTTTACGTTGTTTTTCTGTATTTCTGAGCATCAGGGCTTGCTATAAAGATATTAATCTGATTTTGAATATCAAATTAGGGGGTTTTCTGACTCGAAATACTTGTTTTATTGCTTATGTTTCTTTATTAATCAAGAAGTTGTTCTTAAGTCTTCATCTTCTTATGTTCTTCAATTTTCATGAACTTTGATTGTTGATTTAAATTTTAGCTAGATTTTAGATCAATTTTAGTGGTTTTTAAATGATCTAGGATTTTTCCTAGGGGGTTTTGTAACTTTTAAAATCATTATTTATCTCTTGTGTTACAATTAATCCAAGTATGTTGCTTAAGATGCATGTTTCACTTTCTTTTATTAATATGTGTGGATGATGTGAATAACAGCTAAGGAATCGTTTATAAATGATTTAGTTGAGCTTTTGTACATGTTTTAAGGTTGCTTTTCATTTATGGATGTACTAAACTTCATGCTGTTAAACTTGCCACTTAAGAATGGATTAATAGACAATCTAGGATCCGAAAAATCTACCTAGGTTGTTGGATTAATCAATAAATGGGAAATTTTATTCATTACATGACCAAACTTTGATTATTTGTGAGAGATCTGATTCTGAGATCACATATCTAAGGATTAGACTTATTATCTTTAAAGCTTATTAATTGAATTTGATGTATGACCAAACTTTAGATTAATATTAGTATGGATATGACAAAGTCTTAACCATAGCTTTGGTTTGGTTTTGTGATTGTGCTTTAAATTAGTCTTTTAAAGTTTTTAATGCCTAATTAAATCATTGAAAACCTAATCCTTAGTTGATCTATTTGATTTGGAACATTTTGAAACCAACTTGATGTAAACCAAAGTGTTTGAAATCAGGAAAATTTATTTTAGCATTTTTTAGCATTCTAATTAATTAATTATATTTTCCAAAATAATTATAAGCTAATTAACCTAATAATTATAGACTTTCTTGTTGGACCAATATTTGCAGTCTTAAAAAAACTCCAATATATTACTTGTTACAATAGGTGCACTTGCCTCTACATTGATTTAATCACAACTGAAATAATATGAAAATTAAATCATTTAACCAACAAACACAACATTTACATTCCATTGTGATTTTTTTGAGTTAGAAAAACATAATCATATATCTTTTATTATTATTAATAAAAGTAGTTATTATTAATTTCGTTTGATCTATAGTGGTATCTAGGGTCCTTCTACTAGACCTAATATTTCTAAAGCTTGTTGCTTTATATCCCTAATAAATGGCTGCACTTGTTGCTTCACTCAAGGGTTTAAAATTTTTTTGGAGTTTGAATGAAAAATCCTCGGAGAGACAATGCCAAACACTACTTCAGATAAGATTTTTCATCCTACTTTTAGTCTCGGGGTGGTATATATGTTTTAACATATGTTAACATAACTTAGAAAAATAGGGTAACCAAAAGGAAAATGGAATTTACTATTTTAATGGAATGCTTTTAAGTCCTATAAAGGAGACTCAGTTCTCACATCCATATACTTTATAAACGAACTTCTCTAAAATGTGCTAAACTACCAAAGTCCAATTGAAGTTCTTCACAATCTTTTCCTCACTTTAGAATCTTTAATATTTTTTCCACCTAAGATATTAAGGTCCACTGGCTTGGTTCATATCCATAACCAATTTAAAGATAAGATAGATCTTAGAGCCATTAAATGTATTTTGTAAGATACTTATCCACCTAAAACGGCTAGAAATTTTTCAATCCATTATCTAGAATATCTTACATCTCTATAAGTGTTACCTTTAATGAAAAAACATATTTTTTTAAATCTCCTCCTTAATAGGAGATTTAGACAAATGAAAAGGGTGTTTATGAGTTTAAAAAAAAAAGCTTCAAATTCGTTACATCTCTTGTGTTCCAATGAAATATGGATCCTCTTCAAAAACTCTAAATTTCTAAATAATCTTTTTCTCCTTTTGATTTGTCTACAACACCTAAATAATAATAAAATAATTAGACTAAATAAAACAAATCACCTACTTCTTTTAAGTCACCTTATTCTATCATTAACTTTTTTTTTCTTGAGTATTCAAGGAGTAAAGTCAATCCATAATTGATGCAGGTTTGGGAATCCAACTTAAACGTTAAAAATAAGATCATGATAAGATCTAATTCACCTTTACATGCCAAATCTATTGAAACATCTATTATTGTAATACATGATCTAAACATTTTTATTGTTATTTGAAAGGTTAATAAAAAATTCACTAATACATTACATTATCCATTAGCTCCATATATTTCTTCATAACACGTGTCACCATCACTTCAAAAATTTTGTTATGAGTTTAAACACTATTGTTATCCCTAATACTTTGTATAATGCATTATCAAAAAAATGAATAGAGGGATGCCATAAGAGAGGAGATGGATGTATTATAAAGGAGAAAATCATGGTAGATTTGCATAAACTAAAAAGTAAGAAAATAATTGGGTGCAAGTAGGTCTTCTCACTATAATACAAGGCTGATCAAACTTATGGCACTAGCTATCAAGAAATTTTTGCTCCTGTATATGAAGATGAACATTATTTAAATTCTACTATTATTGGCTAATTACTTTAACTAGCAACTCCTTTATCGTAATGTTATCACTATAGGGACTTTGATGAAGAAATCTACATAGACATTGATTAAGCATTGAAGGGGAGGTAATAAGGTTTGCAAGTTAAAGGAGGACTATTACAAGTTAATCCAAATTTGGAAGTTGAAGAAGACCCTTTATAGTTTTAAACAATCTTTTGAAGCATTGTTTCAAAGATTTACAAAAGTCATGAAAGAATCTAAGTATAAACAAAGCCAAGGTAATCATACTCTTATTTATGAAAAATTCGGCTAAATGTAGAGTAACTACACTCTTAGTCTATGTAAATAACATCATAATAATAAGAATTGATGAAAAAGAGAAGCACAAATTGAAACATAAGCAAATAGAGGAGCTTGATATAAATGAATTAAGAAAACTAAAGTACTTTAGAATTGAGGTAGCATATTTTAGATAAGGGATATTCATATTACAAAGAAGTACGTAATTGATCTATTAACAGAAACAAGCAAGCTTGTGTGCAAGTCATTTCTAATCTAATAAATCCAAACCATAAGTGGGGAGAAGATAAAAATGTTCTAGCTATTGATCAAATAATGTACTAAAGATTTGTTGGTGACTCATATATATTACTCACACTCGACTAGACATAAGATACTTAGAGAGTATACTTAATCAATTCATGCATAATTATAGAAAACCCTATCTCCAAGTAGCTTACAAAGCATTACATTATTTGAAAGGAAATCCAAGAAAAGAAATTTTCTTTCAAATGAATAGTATGCTTAATTTTTATGCATGTACCGATTCTTATTATGCAGGTTCATCAATAGATCAAAGGTCAATTTTAAGGTATTATACCTTTATTATGAGAAATATAGAGTGTGGTGGCTAGGTCATTTGAATAGTCAAAATTTAAGACTATAGCTAAAGGACTTTGTGAACTACTCTAGTTAAAGATTAGTTAAGATTATTTAAAAGTCAAGTGTAAAGGACTTCTAAAGCTATATTACAATAACAAGTTAGTTATAAATACTACTCATAATTCTATATAACATGAAGGGATAAAAAATATTAATATTGATCGATGTTTCACTATAAAAATAATGGAAAAAGTATTGGTGTGTACGTCCTTTGTTCCTTTAAAACATCATATGGTCAATGTTTTGACAAAGTGATTGAATAGTTTAGGTTTTCAAGATCTTGTATCCTAGCAACTAGAGGGAAAGTATTCAAGGATTAGAGGATGAAAATTTGGAAGAAAAATGATGGAGTAAAATGACATCGTTCTACTCCTCAATGTGTCATTTTACTTCTAAATGGAAGAATATTTATTATTAATGGTGTTTAACAACATCGTTCTACTCTTAAAAGAAGATAGTACCAAAGTTGTGATAATTAAAGATGTTATTTTCTTTACCGTTTTGCTGCTACCTAGAAAATAAGAAGATTAGGGTTTCATATTCATAGAAAATCCTTTTCTATAATGGTTTGACTACACAATTTTAGTATATTAGTAGTTAGCTTATTTAGTGCCAATTACACCCTATAATTCTAGGTATTGACATATACTTTTTCTAATGTAAGTTTCTTACACCTATGTTCACTATCCAAAGAAAGATAAGATACTATTTTCTTTCAGACCAAGTTCTTTTAAAGTATTTTAATTAAAGCCACCGTAACTAGGTGGTTTTTAATAGTTAAACCTAGATAAGTAATTTATGACATTTATGTGTGAGAAAGGGGCCACAAGACTAGAAACTTGGGAGTTTAAAGTGGAACATCTGATGAAGTTAGTGATAAATTAGAGGTTTGTTTATTTACTAATATCAAAGCCTAAAGTCTCTTGAGAAAACAAGCGAGAAATAATTCTTGAAATATTAATAAGAGATTTGATTTGTTTGTTATTGAAATCTATTAAAAAAGACATTTTTATGTTTATTTCTTTTTACTAGCAAAGATTTAAAAAAATCTTCAAGTTATTTTCCACTTCTTTGAACCACGAAATTATAAAAGATTTTTTAAAGAATTATTTTTAAGCTTATAAAGCTTAGTAGTATGCCTACAAAGATTTTTTTGTCCTCTCTTCGGTCAATGCTAAAAGGATTTGCTAAAAGAAGAGATTGGATGTAGTCAAACTTATTATTAAGCATGTCGACATTGATTTTAAGGTCTATAATATCATCTCATTTAACAACTTATATATTTTTTTTTAGTTTAGTACATTGGTGTACCTATTATAAGAGTGGTCCAAGATATTTGAATACAAGGGAGGAAATTTGATGGTTTGTTTGGAAACTTAAAATTTTGAAGGGCACTTTCCTTTAGGTTATTGTTAAGAGTAGGTATAAATTAGTAGGGCAGTGATTTGATATATTTTGTATAATATAATAAGATAGTGATTTGATATATTTTGTAAATCTAAATGGGAAAATCAATTTTTATATGTAGAAAACTAAACTAGATTGATGATTAACTCATCTAATTTCTTAGCTATGAATGAGGTATCTTTTTATTTGTTACTCTAAGTGAGTATTGATCTAATGTATCTAAGATTAGTAGGGTTGTAAAAGAATAAAACAATTTTAAATTCCTACATTGGTGGTTTTAAAGGGGTCTAAAATGATATTTAAATCTTGTATGAGTATGTAATGATATGAGGCATTACTCTAACTTAGATTGAATGAATATTTCTTAAGGTTCATTCTATGATGTGGTTATTGGCACTATAGAAAAAAAAAAGAGGTGTATTTCTTGATTACGACTATGTAAACTTGCCAACATACGAATGAATTAGTCAATGGTAACTATTACAGAGGATATAATACATTGGGGGATTCCATGAGACAAGAATTCTACCATTATTAAAGTGGTGGAAGTCATAAGAAGGATTCAAAATTTTAAAGAGGTGAAAACTAATTTTATTAATAGATCGAGATCTAAACTGATCGATAGGTTTAGGCTTAGTTTTTCTAATTGTTTAGTATGTAATTTCTTGCTTTTAGTGCAAGTAGGACTTAGTTTATTATTATTTTTAATCTTTTGTGTTATTAGTTGTTTTTATGATCTTTAGTGTCTAATTATGGTTTTTGGGCATATTCAAGTAACTTATGGAATCATTTGTTGTTTAATATGGTTTAGGTAGGAGGCACAGACCATAGGAGGAAGAAAACAACAAGAATCCTTCACTAATTTTGCATATTGATTTATATGAAAATATTTAGGATTTGATAGACAATTTGACATATTGTTTGGGCTAGAAGAGGTGTAGAATTATTTTGAAGTCTCAAAGCATCAAGCTATGAAGTTTCACACAAAATCTAAAGGTTATGTGATCATAAATGAAGAGAGCATAAAGTAAAGATCAAAACAAACTCAGTTGAGCATCAGATTTGGTATAACTGACTTCGAGAAGACATTAGTTGCAATTATAGAGTTTTAAATGTTATGAAGTTCTATAGATTACTAGAATAACTTGCTATGGGCATATATATCAAATGTTATGACAATTGGAGGCGTATAAGATAAGTTATAGCAAAAAATACGAGTGGAGTTGCGAGTTGTCAAAGTAGTTAAAAGGAAAGAAAAAATGGCAAAGGAGGCCATGAATGTCGTAGAGGAGGCCACGCCCATGGCCCCTAAGGCCATAGCCATGGCCATTTAAGTGATGTTCTTGGCCTTAAGGCCACATTCATAATCATGGATTTTCAGACACATACGTGGCTTATTTAAATTAGATGGATGGCATAAATTCTCCAGTGGTATTTAAAGGCACTAAAACCTATACATGCAGTCAACAATTAACAATAGATGAAACAAGACTGAAGGTTGGCATTCTAAAGCTTGCCCCTCAGACTAGGAAGTCCTTCTGAAAGCTTAGAGACCAAGGAAAAGATCAATTATCCAAATAATCATAAGTTCTTCATTGCGGTGTGAAAGTAAAGGGATGCTACTATTTATAGTTGTTGTTATGATCTCCTCTTCAAGTGCGGTGTTATATCAAACATGGTTAATGTTGGACTTCTTCATATTATAAGTAGCTAAACTTATTTTAGGAATTGTCCTTTGAGCTATTTATCAACCCAGTTTTATTTATTTAATACTATGAATGTTTGTATTATCTATTAAGCTTTAACCATGCAATAAATCGAGAGAGTGAGTTTGGTAACCCGTGTTAAATGAACAAAAAAATTTGGGGTTTATTAGACCTATAAATAATAAGTTTATTGATTTTTTAGAGAGTGATATCAATAGAATAATATGCTCCTTATAGGATTTCTTTATAACTAGTTGGGTTTTTAGGAAAGACTTTGTAGATTAAGAGATTGCAAGGTTAATCCTATTTTACTTAACTAGGGAAAATTAGTTGCACCTTGAGAGATGGTAACTAAAATAGTAAGAATCAATCAACTAAGAGGGAAACAAGTAAGGATAACAATGATTTCTAATCTTTAATCTTGATTTTCTTCTGAGTTTTGGTTTACTGTTTTGATATTGATTTTCATTAATAATTTCCTTTAGTTTAAGTTTTCCATTTTATCTTTTTGAACTTTGTTTCCTTAACAAAGTGTAAGTTAAATTAATAGGGTGACTAAGCAGGTTTATGACCTATTCACTTATGATGTTATTTTAAAGTAAGTTAGTGATTAGCATAACGACTAACAAGCTTTTGGTGCTATTTTTAGCATCTTGTTTAGTTTGAGTGACTTTGATTTAAGGTTTTTTTATATTATTCCTTGCGTATTTATAAGTTCATGAACACAAAGAGTACACCAAGGCTCGACAAGTTAAGTGAAGGAGAGATTTCAAATATCACAAGGCACGTGAGAGAGTTAAGAAGGACGAAGTATTAAGAAACTATACAAAGAAATATGATAGAGAAGAAGATCAGGGAGGTGCTCAATGAATATCAATAGACTTCATGAGATCAAGTTTTAGCCAACAAGGAATTGTGTGGTCTGCTGCTCAAGTAAATAATTTTAAGATAAAGTCAACTCTTATCAACATACTTCAATCCGGTGTTCAATTTTATGAGTTGGAAAATGAAGATCTCAATGCCCATCCGATGAACTTCTTGGAGAATTTGGGTACTTTTAAGTTCAATGGGATGTCAGATGATGCAGTTCGTCCTATTGACGGGGAGTCATTATGTGAAGCTTAGGAGAGATTCAAGAAAATACAACAAAGCTGGCCATACCAAAATCTACAAAAGGAGTTCCTTTTGTAGACATTCTACAAAGGTGTTAACCAAATTACCAAAGGGACAATCGATGTAGCAGCTGGGGGTTTATTAGTGAGGAAGACTATATATACAGCCCATGATATTTTGGAGGAAATGGAAAACAATTGTTGCCTATTGTCGAATACAAGAAGGAACCAATGATTCAAGGAGTAAAAAGGGATAATTCCGATTGATATGGTAATGGCTCTTCAAGCAAAAATTTTAGCCCCCACTAATTAATTAAGAAGCTTATAAAGTACATATTCCTCTTCTATTAAAACTATGCAGCTTATATGTGAATTATGGGAGCAGGATAGATATGGAAAAGCTAATTGCTTTTTGAGTTACGTGGACTTGAGTCACAACCAAGAGGTAATAATCATTGCAACAAAACTTATAATTCATGGTGGTAAAGCCATCCAAAAATTTCTTGGAATAATATCAATATAGAGAACAACATGATAGCTCAATGCCTGTTGTGTTTTAAACAAGATAGACAAGGATCCTTGGAAAGCAAGATGGATAAGACCATGGATGTCTGGGGTTCAAAGTTTACGAATTAAGAATAATTTCAAAAGAGGAAAGAGCAGAGTCAAAAGTAAATGGAGGAAATTTTTTATCAGATAGTAAAGAACCATGCATCCTTCATCCATAACTTGGAAGTTTAAGTGCACAAAATTTCTTCTCAGTGAAGAAGGCCATGATGAGAGGTAAGACATTACTATATTAGTGAAGAGTAATCAATTTTTTCACCTAACCCCACTCACTCTTTTCTTCTCCTCTCATGCACGAAATAACCACCTTCCTACCTCCATTTGCAGCTACAAACTCCTCC
>JAOXYD010228878.1:0-18166 GCA_028565735.1 Pinacopodium congolense
TATAGAATCATCCAACAAGTAGTTGGAAAGGAGACGTAGCCTATCTTTGGGGTAGGTGAACTTCTTTAAATTACCTTTTTTCTTTCTCTTAACTCATCCTATTTCATTTACTTTGATATGTTCATTACCATTTCATCTTAGGTTGAATGTTGGTTTAGAGATTGCATCTAATTTCCAATTGATTTAGATTGATAGTTTAAATTTGCAAAAAAGTTTTAATACCCAATTCACCCTCATTCTTGGGTGCCATAGGGCTTACACTTATGATGATGGTAACAATTGTAATGATGACCTTTCATATGATGATTTAGTTGAATACCTAGAGGTCATGATATTAAAAAGGAAAAAGATATCTTCCAAATATAAAGAGAACTTAAAACTCTTACATGCATTCATGATTGAGAATGAGAAATTTAAATGTAACATGTATAATGAAAAATTTTAATGTATCATGTATAACTTAGTAAATTCTAAGAGTGTGATTGTTGATACATGATTTGTTGCATGAGAATGAGACATTAAAAAAAGAGATAAATGCTCTAAAAAACTCACTATCAAATTTCGTTGGAGGAAGTGAAGAGTTAGAGAACGTGTTAGAAGCCTAAAATAGCTCTAGTGGTAGGCATGGAATTGGTTTTACTAATAGGAATACATTGTATTATGTTAAGATAGTTTTTATAAGATGAAAATATTTACATAATTAAATAAACATATTACATCTTTTAAATTTGTACAAAAATTATATAATCATCCATTATCCTTTAGATGCTAATAAAAGGAAAATTTTCATGTGTTCATGTATGATTCTAAGTCTAGACCTAGAGCTCAAAATCACCTAGGTGAGAATAGGCATAACTTCTGTACAAACTTACAAACTCACTCACATAAATTTAGGTCAAGTGTTAGACATAATGGCATGGTACAAACTCACATTCCATATATGCATGAATACAAATAAAGAAACATAACTCATACACATCCAAGTTCTTATTACCATCATAAGATAGCATATAATTCTTATGAAAGAAAACCTATGAATGCATATGTGCATAAAAACCATAAGACTTATTATCGTTCATATAATACATATAAAACATGCTAACTTTATGGAAGTTATGAGCATGTTTAGAGGTTTTGTTTTATAAAACAAAGATTGTTAAGCAATACTTTAAGAAAATGGATTGAAAAGACAACAACCATTTAAGGAACCAGATTAGTTTGGGTACTTAAAGCACATTATTACTTTTTTATGTAAGTATCAAAGAATAAGAAAGCATTATACTCTTTATTATATGAAACTAACACTTTCAATTATCAGTATGTGAGATAATATTTTATGATTATAGACATATTTATAGATATTGATTTTTAAGGAAGAAAATAATTAAATTATACGTAAATCTTGTCTTGATGTCCTTAACGTACTTAAGGGATCTTTATATATATGAGCATTACATTTTGCTCAAATATTGTATAATCGTTTGCATTTAGGAATTTTTGCATGATCATTTTGATTTTGTACTTAAATCTTATCTTGATGTTCTCAATGTACTTAAGGGTTCTTCATACATATGTGCATTACATTTTGCTCAAATATTGCATGGTCATTTTCATTTAGGATTTTATGCATAGAATGTGTGCATGATCATTTCCATTTTGTACTTAAATCTTGGCTTGATGTCATCAATGTACTTAAGGGTTCTTCATACATATGTGCATTACATATGGTTTAAATATTGCCCGGTCACTTGCATTTAGGAATTTTTGCATCGAATTTTTGCATGATCATTTCCATATTAGATTTTTGCATAGAATGTTTCAAATTCAAGAGGAAAATTGATTAAATTTTGTAAAGGAAATCCTCTTAATGTTTCAAAATATTTTGGAAATTTTTTTAAGTGTGTTTAAGTCAAGTTTTTTGTGAGAAAAATATTTTTGACACATTTGAAAAAAATTTGTAAATAGTTTGAAAAGATTTTGAATTTCATGTGCTTTAAAAAGTGCATAAACTTCTATAAGCTAAGATATATTTTTTTATTTGAGTTTAATTGAGACTTTTTGGTGTCTAAAATCACTTTGGGAACTTTTGGAATTTGATGGAGTCAACTTTGTATGAAAAGAATGATTTTAAAGACTTTAAAAAATTTAGAAGTTTTGAAAAGTTTGAAAACGTGCTTAAATTTTTATAAATCAGGACATAATTTGTTTTTTTGAGTTCAATTGGAAGGTCTTGTCCTAAAAAAATACTTTATTAAAGTTTTGAAACTTGTGTGAATTGATTTTCAAGTGAAAGGAATTATTTTTAAATGTCTACAAGTTATTTGTAATTAATTTTGGAATGAAAATTTGAAATTGTGTATGAAGTTTCATTAATCAAAATATTTTTAATTTTTAGTCTAATTAATAAGTCTTTATCACTAAAATATTTTTGACAAACAATTTAAACTTAATTAAAGTATTTTTGGTGCAAAGAAAATGATTTTATATAAATATTTTAAGTTTGAACTAGCTGTAAAATTTGCAAAATATAAAACTCAGGTTAATTGATCAACCAATGTTAGATTAATGATCAACCATTGTAAAAGAAAATTGATTGACTAGGCACTAGTTCATCACTATAATTTAGTGGTCGACTAGTTGAGCCTATAAATAAGTAACGAGTAGTTTGTTCTTGCTTCCTATAAATTTTTAGGTTAGTTTAATAGCTAGAAAGTGTGTCTATTGTATTTAGGAAGACTGTAAATTCATGGTTAGAATGTTGTTAAAGAACTTTATTATTGAACCAAGAGTTGGTTCCACCTTTATTTTAATGATGATAAAGTGTTTTTACTAATGTGTTTGTGGAGCTTGTTATGTTTGTTAAGATAGGTTTAAAGAGCACAAGTCATTAAGTGTTTGGTGAAGACATGGAGTGTATGAATGTGAAGCTCTTGCTTAGAGTTTATGAAGTATATGGAAAAGGTTGAAGACCAAGTTGATAGAAGAAGAGCATTGGAAATGAACTTAAATATTGAAGATAGAAGATCAAGTTCAAAAATAGATTTCAATAGGTTATTATGAGTGAATATTTATGTAAGTCTTCTCTTTGGTCTTACCATAGGTTGGAAGGGCTCAATCATGTATATGCATCCTTATTTAGTATTTGCATATAAGATGCATAATTAAGAGCTGTTGTTTATACTTGATTTGTATATGAAAATCCTCTTGATGTATGGATGAATACATGTATAGTATCGCATGAATTGATTAAGGGGTGAATGGATGAATAAATTGGTTAGATTAACATGTTAAGGTATTATGGTAAGATGAATAACTTTAAATGAACTAAATTGTGTAAAATGTGTTAAGATATGGTTGGAATTGTTTGGTATGTGTTTAATATATTAGTTTTGGTTAAGATATAATTTGGGTTAAGTTTAGCTTGTTTTGGGCCGAGATGAGCCAGAGTGTGTTAATCCCGAGGGATTGGTCGAACGAATGAGAGATAGGTCGACCAAACATAGACAGGTTAATTGAATTAGGAGATAGGTTGACTGAATATGGAGAAAGGTCAATTGAATGTAGAGATAGGTCGACAAAACTCAGTGAAGACACAGTAAACACTGGGCATCGGTTAGCTTTACAATAATAAAAATAATATATGTTATATGAATGTTGGTTAATAGGAATATTGAGATTTTTAGGTGTAAATATTTGTTGTGTGTGTTGTGATTTCCATGAGAAGCATAGTGAAGTATCTACACATTGAGATTAAGTATTCTTAAATTTTTTTGTGTACGTTTACGTGAGTTGTATATACTTGTGAGTTTTTTTGTTGCATTTCATTCACAAGTGTTATGTGATCCTTTTTACACCTTGGTGAGTCAAGAGTGACTATTTTGTTAGGTTTTGTGAGAAGGGTGGAAATTATGAGTGAATTTGTTATTAGGGTTATTTTTTAGCCTTGAAAAAGAAGAATGTTGTGAGGTTATCCTTTAGCCTTAGAAAAGGGAGTAATAGATTATTCCTTAGACTTGAAAGGGCGAGTGAAATGTTATCCTTAAATCTTGAAAAATGATTGTATTTTCTAACGTTGTACTCTTTTGTTAAAATAGTGCAATCATCTCAACAATAGTTTTGGGAATTAGGCATAGGGGTAAGTGGATTGCTCCAAATTAGTATAAATCATTTATATCTCTCTTCCTTATTCTTTTACTTTTATTCACTTATTTTTATTGTCTAATTTATTGTTATTGTTTAATTTGATAAATTAAAATTATTGTTTAGCTTCTGTACTTAAGTGAATTGGTACAAGATTATATTGAATAATTTAGAAGAAAATTTTAACACCTAATTCACCTCTCTCTTAGGTGCTATATAGGCCTAACATTTATGATGCCTTGAATGAATTAAGAGAAGTTTTGTGAATAAGAAATAGCTTTGGGTTTTTATGAGTTTTTTTTTTAAGTTTTTGCATTGGTTCCATTTATTATGTTTTTATAAGCCTTTTGAGCATTGTTTTGATTAATTAAGATATAATGATTGCGTTTTTGGTTTTGGTCTTAACTTAAGTTAAGTTAGGGCTT
The DNA here is from genome assembly GCA_028565735.1 of Pinacopodium congolense. Lineage (NCBI taxonomy): Eukaryota > Viridiplantae > Streptophyta > Magnoliopsida > Malpighiales > Erythroxylaceae > Pinacopodium > Pinacopodium congolense. The sequence continues at coordinate 4,566 of JAOXYD010228878.1, forward strand.
GATTATTAGGGTTGATTTTGAGAAATTTATTAAGGGTTACGCTTTAACCTAATGTAAGATTTTTAAGCATAACTCTTCACCCATCTAAAGAAGATATTAAAGATTATTCTTCACCCATTTGAAGAAGATTGTAGGGGTTACTTTTCAACCACTTAAGGAAGATTTTAATGGTTCCTCTTCACTCTTTTGAAGACGATTATAAGGTTTTCTCTTTACCCTAATGATGATTGTTTTATAATGATATTTCAAATGAGATCTCAGTAAGTAGACATAGGCAAAGGGTTATTTTCTAAACCTCAATAAATTGGTTTGAATTTCTCTTTTATGACTCTTTACTTTATATAATATTGTGTTTAAGACTGAATTTAGATATTATTTATTTATATTAGCATCATCATCATTATAGTTTGAATTTTGATTAGGGATCGCATTCATCATAAAAATTGATTTTAGTGTTAAACTTAAAATTTTTTTAAAACACATAATTTACCCCCTTTTAGGTTTCATATATGGCTAACAAGGTACAATTAACTAACTAAGATTTACCTTGCTTTCAAATTTCTATTATTTGATGTTAAAGTTCTCTTTTTAATATGATGCAGGGTCTGTAAGAGTTATTTAGACATAAGTTAGCCTATTTTGATTATCAATATTATATTAGACATCTGTGGGCTAATTTATAATGACAATATAAATTATTTACTATAATCAAAGACTAAGTGTGGAGTACAGTTTCTGCTTGTACATGAAAAAGCTATGAAAGGGAAATGAGTAGGCTTAGGGGCATAAATAAAAAGGCACATGAGTGGTTAGAGAAAATACTTAAAAAGGGATGGCTTAGACATCCTTTTGATAGAAAATTCAAAAGTGAGATGCTTTCAAACAATATGGAAAAGTTTTTTAATTCCTACTTAAAAAAAGCAAGGGAAGAATTAATTTTGACTTATTTGTAGGTCATAAAAAGATTAATTGTAAAAAGATTTCACCAAAAGAAGCAAAGGGTAGCTACATACAATGGTAATATTTGTCCTAACATTTTGTCAAGATAGCTACTAACAAAAAGGAGGCCATAAATTATTTGGTACATTTTTATGGGATGGAAATTTTAAAGTTTTACATTACATGAATGACCATCATATAGTAAAATTAAGAATAAAGGATTGCACATGTGGTAAAAGTAACTTAACTGGAATCTTTTATAGTTAAAAAATCTCAATGATCATTATAAAGAGAGAGGATATTTAAGGGAATGTGCACATAATTACTACAATAGGGATGCTTATATGAGGTGATATTGAAAATGCATCAATATAATTCCAAGCAAACATTTTTGTCCAATACCTAATGAGAAACATGATTAATCCATCAAAACTCCTATATATAAGAAAAGAGACAAAAGGTCAAAGAAAATGAGACAAAGAGAAGTTGGCGAAGGTAACAATAGCACTCTATCAACAAGAACTAGAGGTTACATCACGTGTAAAAATTACAAAAATACTAGCCACAATTCTAGAATATGTAAAATGACATATAATGTCACATGAGGTTAGCAAATTTTACTATTCTATGATGGGAATCTTTGATAATAAACTTTTGATAAATCATTTTATAGATATAAATGATCAAGACTGTAATATTTTATGTAGGATCAGGTGTATATGTCCTCCTAAGATAGTGTGGAAGTGAACCAATCTTAAGAAGGAGATAACACACCAGCTCAAGCAAATAGAACAAAGAGGAGGGAAACTAGTATTGAAGTTGAAAGATATGAGAAGATAAATAAGGTTAAGGATGTTAGAAGGAGCTAGACTAATAGAGAGGACAAGAAGCAAATTTGAACTAAGAATCTTTGGACCTAAAGGGAGACCACTAAGTTGGTTATTTTAATAAATGTGAGCATTAAATTTTTTTATCATATAATCCTAGGTTTTATGACTTTGTCTATCTTGAACCACGTGACATGCTTTTTGTTTGACAACATTTTAGTAACTTTGTTGTATAATATCTCTTTTGGATCTTTCCATTATGGTTAGCACCATGTGCAATGGTCTAACTTTTTTTAATAAGTTCATTTATTATGTTTGGTATAACTTTCAATAAATTTACATTTGAAACTTTATATTTTCAAAGAATTTGAACATCAATTTCTTACTATACCAATTCCATTATTATGGTTGATCCTATTTGGAACCTAAAAGGGAATATATTAGGTTCTTTAAAATCATTTAACTTAATGATTCTAAATTCACCAAGTTCTCTAAACTAATACCAAAGCTTAATAACTATTATAATAAGCAATTTGAACAAAGCAAAGAATAATATAGAAACTCACAAAATGTTAAGCTTTAAGTAAAAAGTATAAGGAAGAGAATGCATAAATTGATTTTTATAGTGGTTTGGTGATAACTTCTTCATCTACGTCCATTCCCCAACACCTTGTTGGGTATTCCACTATCTCAACTTGAAGGAGTGTTTCACTAGGCTCATAAAGAATTTGAAAGGCCTCACAAAAAACTTGGAAATGAATCCATGAATGAGCTCATAAAACTTCAAAAAAACTAACACTATACTCAACCAAAACTCATAAATAATGGCTTAAATCACTTGTATATGTTTCTTACACTTATTAGATGATTAACACACTTCCTAAAGTATCTGAGCATAGTAAAAAATTAGCCAACTAGTCGTTTAAGACCATTTCTCAACATTAGAAATTATTTAATTTATTTTCTTATTGATTTTATCTATTAGTGTGTGATTCTCACCATAACCCGTCGATCAGTATCTATATCAGTTGACTAGTCATTGGTTAATCAATATAGTCAATTGATCTACTAGTCAAGGGGAAAACATCACATTAGTTAACTAGATGAAACCCTATGGTCAACCAATTAGGTCAACTAATCCCTATACAAACTAGTTTTTAACTTGTTAAATACATTCAAACATATTTAAAATTAATATAAGCCAATCCTAAACACTTTAAAACATTTTTTTAACACACACACAATTTGTAAATTTTTTCAAAACTATTTTTACTCATAAAAAAGATTATTTTAAAATATTTTTCACACGTTTTCCTCTTGATTATAAAACATGTATGCACAATCTAAACATGAATACAATTATGAGCCCTTGAAACACAAAAATTAGATCAAGTAAAATTTACATTGAGAAATACAAAGTTAAACCTAATTAAACTTTAAATTCGTCTTCCATCTTAAGTCATCATTACTTAATCATCATAAGCTCTAAGACTCTATAAATCATTTTTAACACTTTATCAATATACCTATCTTTCAAATACTTAACCACATAAAAAAATTAGTACAAAGACTATTTTACCATCATTAAAATAAGGTAAAACTTTCCTTGGTTCAACATTCTCCCCTTTTTTAATGATAATTAAAACATTTGATATCATAAACAATAAGACCAAAATAAACACAAAAAATAACCAATGCTACTTAAAATTCATTAAATACATATAACCATTATTCACTAAAACTCCCCATTTATATTATGTCAAAAGTAATCAAACAATCATATGTCAATATAAAATTCAAATTCATATCCATTACAACATATTCAAAAACCATCAAACTATCAAATTTATGATAACTCCCTTTAAATAAATCATAATTTAACAATAAACTAAAAATTTCCAAATTTATCACGACTTTAACAAACTTAAAATCATTACAACTCTCTCTAAGTTGATTAAAAATTATTACTCCCCTTAAATTCATTCATTATATTCAAATTATGCATAAAAGATAAAAGTTCTCCTAAGTAAGACGCAATATCACATCTATCTATCTTATTTTTTAGAATAATAAAAAGATAAGTATAAGATACAAAATAACTACAATAATTAAAATAAACAAAGATGTTGGAAAATATAAAAGAATCATAATTAGCTACCATCTATTATGCCTAACTCTCTTTTAATCATGCAAAAGTTATCCTCACACATTGGTTTAGTAAAGATATCCACTAATGGATGCATTGTATCCATAAATTATACTTCAATATCTCTATTTTAAAAGTGATCTATAATGAAATGATACCTAATTTCTATATGTTTTTTTTTCAAGAATTTTAGATGGGATTTTTTAGTAACAAAAATTGCCCTTATCACATTTAATAGGTATTTGGTTTAGTTCATTCCCATAATCCCTAAATTATTTTCTAATTCATAGAATTTGAGTGCAATAACTGTTGATGGCTATAACTTACACCATAAATAAAACTATATAATTTTGTTTTCTTAGTTTAGTAGAAATATTAATTGAATTCATTAATTCCCTTTATGGAATCGCTTAATTAAACACATGATGGGAGTGAGTGTTTAATCACTTCACTTAACCACATGCACACTTTTATTCATTAAAAGAACATCCTATTCTAAATTCATACAAAAATTCATATGGAGCAACATCGAAAATTTGAAATTAAACATAAAAGATACCCAGAATCACATGTAATTCACATAAAACAAAAAGAAGGAAAGAAAAATTTTGGTTCAAAGTCAATTAAGAACTATTTAATGGTCATAAAATCCAAAAAAATTGATTAAATTAAAACATAAATATTAATAATATTTCAATCATTCAAGATGGAAATTAAGGTTATTATCATTGGAATCCTAACAAATTAAGCGTAGTTATATATAATAGATCATGTCATATTCAAATTTCCCTTTACACCTAAACCAATTTGTCCTTAATTTGGAGCATTTAAAACCATTAAAGTTTATGAAAAGTGGGAGAAAAAAGGAAAACGACACTCCCCTAAATAATGAAGTACATTTTGGAGCATGATGATGATGACTTGAAGTAGCATCCATGTGGTAGAAGGTCGATGATCCAAAACTTGTGATTAAAACTTGAAGAGCGACACTAAAGCACAAGCTTTTAAAAAAATCATATTAAGATAATATACAGCAAAATAAAATACGATAAAAATAAAGAAACTAAGTCCTAAAAATTAACTAATTACGATGAAATGAAAGTAAAATTAAAAATAAGAATGTAATGAAGAAAAATAAAAATAAATTGATTCTCATAAGATTTACGGCTCGGATCAGTCTTCAGTTGGAAGTGGTAGTGGTGGAGGATATAACTATATATACTAATATCACCATGTTTACTGCTGCTCCCATCTCTCTTATTGGATCTTTTAATCTTCTTATCTTTGTCTTTATGTATCTTCCCATCTCTTTTGTTGCAGCTGTTGAAACTTAACCCATCTAATTTCATTTGTTACTTGATAATTTTTCATCTTAAGGCATAGAGCCTCCACTTAGGTGATAAGCTAATCAGAGTCCATTGTAGTGGATGGCCTAGCACTTGAGGGACCAACTCCAATGTCCTTGGCCTCCTCTTTATCAGAGTCATTATTATCCTTCAAATCTTCACTAATGTTTCTGTCCTCGGCTTAGAGCTAAACCCTCTTAAGTATAAGAATCCTATGTGTCCTTTATGCTAGCCTTATCCAAAGCCATATCATAGAGTTTAAAGGCTCCATTTCGATCTCGTCTCATAGGTCTATTTGATCTAAGCTGAATCCTAAGTTCCTAGCTAGCCACATGACATAATAAGAATCATTTAATGCCCTTCTAACTTTGGTACACTAATGGCCACAATGAAGAGGCAGTGCAACTGTGATGTTAGAAGGGAAACTATTAGTCATACACCATAAATGGATAAGTTCATTGAGCTTCACCCCCTATGTTTTCATGCGAGCCTCCCATCACGTGTTTAATTAAGCGATGTAGGACGTAAAGTGTCGTAGGGGTGATCTTTATACTCTTGGTTATACTTGCCTTTTACTACCCCTAACTAATCTTACTTCAAATAGATGCTTGATTTGGGGTCACAAACTCTAAAAGGCCATGTTCCATTGTGAGCTTATCCTTGAAACGTCTCTCTTCTAATCCTAATCCAAAGCTGAAGTTCCTTATAGACATTAAGAAGGGTCATCCACCAAGTTTGAATTGCACCATATTATTTCTATTTATTGTCACCAAGTGCTTAGAGAACTAAAGGTAGTCAGGAACTTACAAAAGAGTTCTTATAGTTTAGTTCCTGTATCCCAGTGAAGCGATCTCATCCTCCTTCCCTCAAACAGTATCTAACAAAGTCTGCAATGCCTACACTCTTTATATCGTTAAATTAGAAATACTTGGTGGCATCCATTGTTAGACTTTAAAATATGTTGTACTTTTGGAAGAAGTAGGGATTGGCAAATTCAGGACTATACAATGTGCTCCTGGTGCTTCTCAAGAATGAAGGCTTGTCATGTTGAACTTTCTTGGTGCCTTCTTTTTCTAGATGCATGATTCCTAGAGGATTGCTAAAATAATTGTGAGCTTGACAACATATAATTTCAATAAGTATTAAGCCATATGAAGAAGTAAACATATTATAATGATAATCAAGTAGCTAATGAAGCTTTATATAATCAATCATGTAGTGTGCATTAACAATTAACAAATGTATGGTCCAAATTTGTGGCAACATCACCTAATTAGCTCAAGTGAGAGGAATGATATAAAAAAATTATCAAGTTAAGGAAGGAAAGTTATAGATGAATTGAACATAAAGCATGGATTCCATTAACTTTAAAGATCATAGTAATCATATGAGAGAGTTCCAAATAATTCCTAACTAAAAAAGGACACCACATCCACCTATTCCATCCCCTAAACATCCACTTTCAAGCAACCATCCCAATTTCAATCACCATCACTTTTTATAAGTAGTTGAACATTAACATATAGTTTTGCATACACAGTAATCATCAAAACATCATAATCAAAACATAAAGATAGAAAACTCCACAATTACAAGGTGTAAGAGTATGAAAATAAATTATCAATACCCAAATGAAAGAGTAAGCAAATATAGAAATTAACCTATGGATATCGTGAAATAATGGGCAATTAATGTAATAAGATAGTCTAATCTAATAATTGAACACTTAAATGGTGAAATATGTCATTAATTATCCTAATAGTGGCTATGCCAAGAAGAAACCTTAAAGCATGAAAGAAACCCAAAGTTCCCAAAGTATGATAAGAGATGAAGAACATGCCTTATCAATTGATGAAAAACAAGTGAAATAAAGCTTAAAAACCTAGTTGGAGAAGTTGGATTAAGGGTTGGAGAGAGGAGAGGATGAGAAAGTTTTGAAAAATGATGGGGGATCAAGTTTGGTGTGATTTAACACATTCTGACTCAATCTCAAGTGCTTGTAATTTCATATTTTTATTTTATTTTGTTTAAATAACTAAATGGGTTCTCAAATAACTTAATGCACCTAATAACAAAGTAACACATAATCAAAATTTATGTAAAACATAAGTAAAAGAAAACACTTCAAATATGTAAAAATATAACCTACATGAAACTAATTAAAAAATGGTTAAATAAAAGAAAATAAAAGAAAACCAAAATCAAGAAAATAATTATTGGATTGCCTCCTATAAAGCACTTGTTTACATCATTAGCTTGATGAACTCAATTTTTTTCTTTGTCAGACATTTTGAGTTTTTTTTTTCTGAACCCTCTTTTTCTTCTTGCCTTTTGAGCTCTTTATTTCCTTTTCACCATTCCTTCTCATTCGTCTAGTTACTTTACATTAAGGGTTGGATTTACTACACCTTTACAACAACCAAAGCATGAAACCATTAGAAAGTCGAATTTTGGGGGTACACAAATTAGCTTCTCTTATAAAACACTTGAATTTTGATGAAACACCTTATCGAAGAAGGATATGACTTCTTATTCAAAGATGGTATAATTGTTTCATAATTAGAAAAAGTGACTAATCGCCCTCGGTTCTAAAAGTTAAATCTATTTTCTAGTACATTGATTAGTGCCTTTAAAGTAGATAGAAAAGGCCTATCTAGAATTAAAAGGATTTCATCTTCGTCCTCAACATCTAGCATCACAACATGAATAAGGAATATAAGTATGTCTTCCACTATTCCCCTAAGATACTTCACTCGTCTATCCTTTAACTATATACTCATCTAGCATGCTTTACGATCTTTAATCCTAGTTCATGAAATAATTTATTTGATATAAGATTTATAACAGCTGCTAAATCAACTAATGCATCATGCATATATAAGCTACTAATTGTGCAAGGGATCGAGAAACTCCTTGGGTCCTTTAGCTTCTGCGGTAGCTTATTCACAAATACGACTGCATATTCTTCATTTGCTAATATCTTTAAACTTTTCTTTTTCTTTTTCTTGTCTATAAGCACATTACATACAAACCTTATATTCTTTGGCTCTTGCATGATAGATTTAGCTAAAGGATTATTAGTGTGCTCCTTCGATTGTTTAATGATTGCATTGTGAAAAACCAAAACTGATGGCTTACTTCTTTCCTCATGAACGTCCTTCTTTTCCTTGTATTCATCTATGTTTTACTCCTCATCCACCAACTTAAAGCTTCCTCATTAACCCCTGAGAACACCACGTGCACTTGCTCCTTTATATTCTTTTTGGTATTGCTAAGTAAGGCACCTAGGGGTCTCTCTGAGGCCTTTTTGGCAAGCTGCCCTACTTGGTTTTCTAAGTTCTTGATTGATACTATAATATTTTGGAAGCAAGTAACAAATATGGTGATGAATTTGGCCAATAGCTCCTACAAACTAGGTTAATTATTAGGGTGATGTTAAGATTAGAAGCTAAGAGAGTGGTTCTATCCTTACTGGCCTCGAGCTTGTCAGGAGAAGTTGGGGTGATTATTCTTCATGTGGTTATACATATTACTATAAGACTTGTTCTTATGGTTTCATACATACTCCACTTGCTCTATCTATACTCTAACTCTTGATGACTGGCACTATGATTGGGATGACCACCTCTATAGAAATTGGAAGCCATGACTTGAGTTGAGGCAAACACTACTGTCATGGTTTTTAGCTTTCTCGTGAAGGCATCCACCTTGGCTTCTAATTAGGCCATTAATTTATGCTATGAGCTGCCCCACTAGACTTAGGTCTCTGTCTTATGCTCCCTCACTAGTAGGCATTTATGGCTATATTCTCAATTTGCTCCTACAACTGCTCAAGCATCTTAAAGATAGTCATTCCACTGGATGATACATCTATCAACTGCTTCGTGGAAAAGTTAAGGCTGCCAAAAATGTCTACGTTAACTTGCCTAACTCAAAGATAGGAGGGGGCGCTTCCTAAGCATATCCTTCTAATGCTCCCAAACTTCATATTGATTTTGTACTCCCACTACTAAAAAGAGATAATATCGTTACGCAATTGAGCTAATTTAAAGGGAGGGAAATACCTTCTATAAACTTTTCATCTAATTATTTCCAAGAAGTGAAGGAGCCAAGTAAATTTGACTTAACTATGACTTTTCTCTACTATGCAATGTGAAAGGCAATACTAATAGCTTGATAGCCTCTTCAGATACTCCGTTTAAAGTTGATAATATGGGTGTTAAGATCCTCATCTAGAAGCCCGTCTAACTGCACATAATTTTGTAACATCTAGATCATTTGCAATTTTATTTTAAAGCTCGCGCTCTTTATCCTTGGCCTATATGTACTTGACTCTGTGCCTTGCAATAAAGGTCATGAGAGATTGCCCATGATTAGTTGTACGCGTTAGGTTTGATCTCTGTCTATGTTGTCAACTTATTACTCTATGACCTCTAACTTTACACTACCTTCTGATTTTTTTTTTCCTTGTAAGCCTCTTTTAAAGGTTCGCTTTACCTCATGATCTAATTATACTAGATTAATAAGATGACTCCGGGTCATGTAAAGGAGTCACCTAACTTGAAAGAGAAAAAACAAACAAAAGATCAAAAAATCACAAAGTTCTTAAATAAAAATTAAAGTGTGAAAATTAAGAATTATGAAAACTAAAGCAAACATAAACTAAAACAAAGTAAATAGAACTAGTCTAATAAAGAATAGAAAAACATTAAATAATGGTGCAGTCTCTAGTAACGACGCAAAAAGCATGGTGTGCTTATAACGTACCCAAATTTTAAATAAAATTTATCCAAACAACGCACTAACAATACCTCAAAACACAAATAGATAAGTGTACCTATCAGGTGCAATGTAGTTAAGGAGAAACTAGGGTCAAACCCGTAAAGATTGCTATTACTAGTAAATTTCAATTTAAATTACCTAGCCTATCAAGTTAAAAGATGATTGATTGGATCAATAAAGGAAATAAATGAAATAAAAAAGTAAATTGACTAAATGAACTAACAAAAAGTCATATTCAATGATGAAGTTAGGATTTAGGTAATTAATCTCTCTAAGATGTATTCGTATTCATTGTTTATCTTGATTTAACTCGATTTCCAAATTTATTAGACTTTAGATTCCATAAGATAAATTACACTCTCTCGTAAGTTATATATTACTATTGAATTCAATAACTTAGGTGAAAGTTCTTTCTATCCCAAACTATTGATTGAATGAACTAATTTGATCTATGTAAGCTATTGTTTTGGCTAAGTTCACACTTAACTCGACATCTTATGTAAGACTATCTTTAGGATTCTATGTAAGATGTATCATTTATTAAACGATCTAAAGCATATAATGATTTTTCAATCAATCATACACAAATCAAAGCTTTAGAATCAAAGTTTACATTATGAAAACATTTAAAACCAAAGTAATTAACATCCATAAACAATTTTAACATCAAATCTAGAAATCAGGAGTTAAATCAAGAATAATAAGGAATACTATATTCTAGAGATCATCAAAACCTAAATACTATAAAAGGATTAGCTCATAAACATTGTATTATTCACAAAAAGAACCAATAAGAAAAATGATAAAGAAAAGCTCATGATGAATTAATCTAAAGCCTTAACTCTTTGATGGTTGATAATGTGAATTCCCAGCCTTGATCTTTGATTTCTTATGTTTGGAACCTACCTCTCCTTCAAGATTGTGGAAAACCCTCTAAAGATGGCTTAAGACTTGATTTTTCTTCCTTGGTGGCCAAATTCCAAGGTTTGGAGGCAAGAGAGTGCATAAATAAGTCCAATTAAGTTAATCCTGTGAGGTGAGTTTGTCTAGAATCACAACCATGATTACCCCATGATCTTGAATATGATTTCCTAGCAGTTAACAATCACAACTAGGGGATAGGGATCATGGCCATGATGCTAGTTGTGATCACTTTAGGACCAATTTTTGTGATCACTTTAGCACCTGATCTTCTGATCATGATCAGTCTAGCACCTAAACTATTCTCGATTTTCTCATCATACCTCCTTTATCTTTCATCCTTTTGCCCTGAAATTTTGTATAAAGCTTCCCAACATGTTATTCTTGTTATCCAAGTTGTTTCCACATCTCTTTGAGATTGATGGATGCATTCCATTGCACTTTATATTCCTATAAACATAGAAAAAAACTTAGCTAAATCTCATTCGAAAAGTTTAACTTAATAAGCGTAAAAATCATATGGATTTTTATTCAAAACTCAGTAAAATAAGTACTAATTCATGCCAAAAATATGAATAATTGAAGAGCTATAAAAAATACTTAACATATCATGCCATACTCTTGGTGCTTGTTTTAACCCATATAATGCCTTAGAAAATTTGAAAACATGCTCAAGTGCCTCATATCTTTCAACATTGGGGATTTGCTCTACATTCACTTATTGTTAAATAAAACATTTAAAAATTCACTTTTAACATACATTTTAAAAATTTTGACATCTATGTCAAATGCAAGTAACAATCTACTTTTTTCTAACCTAAATAACCTAAATATAGGGGAAAATGTTTCATCATAGTCTATGCTTTCTTCTTAGTTATACCCTTTTGTTACTAACCTAGCCTTTTTTTTTCTTATTTTGCTATCTTGTTCATCTAATTTGTTCTTAAAAACCTATTTTTTTGTCTATAATAAGGTGATCCTTTGGCCTAGCAACTAAAGTCCTTATTTTATTTTATTTTACATTAATTTAGCTCTTCATTCATGGCCAAGACCTAAAGTTTATCACCTAAGGCTTCTTCTACATTCTTATGTTCAATTTAGGAGATAAAAAAAAGATGAGATAAACTTTTAAATTGAGATTCAATGGTTATCCTTTATTAAACATCACCTAGTATTTGGTTTGATTGATGATCCTTCTTATATTTCCAATCCTTTTGTGACTCATCATCCTTCCTTTTCTCGCTTGGTTCACAATGGCTTCTTGTGGGGTAATTTGTCCATCCTCTTTTTCTTCTTCAAGAGATAGATTTTCTAATTCCTTAGACAAACCTACATCATCATCTTTAATATCTCTCTTGTTTTAAGAAAGTTTAGTCTCATCAAACACTACATACATAGATTCTTTAATAACGTGACTCCTTTTGTGAAAAACTCAATATTCTCACTAGTCAAAGAATATCATATAAAAATTCCTTTATTAGCTCTAAAATCAATTTTAATTAAGTTATCCTTAATATTTAAAATGTAGCATTTACACTCAAAAAACTTGAAATAGCCAATTTTAGGTTTCTTTCCCTTCTAAAGTTCATATGGGATTTTGTTATTTTAAAACTAATGTATGTACATATGGGATTTTGTTTATTTTAAACCTAATGTATACCTCATTTACTATATGACATGCATATGTAATGTCTTCGGCCTAAAAATAATTTGGTAATTCATATTCTTTAATCATTGTTGAACCAAGGGTGGTTCCACCTTATTTTGGTAATGACAAAACAATTTCTATTACTAATATATATGTTTTAAGTATGTTTGAAAGATAGGTTAGATTGACCGATCAAAGAGTCCTGAGGAAGAAATTGAAGAATCATATGAAGATTTAAAGTTTGAATAAGAAGTTTAAAACAAGTCTTTATTAGCCTATTTAGTGTAAATTGTACTTGTTTTCATTTTGATGTTGTCATTTTGATATTTTCAAGAGGCTTTATTTAACTGTTCATGCATACATGCTTTAGAAAATGTATATAGGTGCATAATCAAGAGATATGTGTTTTTAATATGATTTCATGAAAATAAACCTCTTGATACATCCTTAAATTGGTTCGAAAAATATACATAAGGTATTAAAAATAAGTTAAGGTCTGTTTGGGTGTTTGGTCATGTCTGTATGTTGAAAACTCATAGAAATGTTTATGCATGTATTCGGCTGACTAAAGTCCTAAGATCAGTCGATTGAATGATCTGTTTGGTTGATCAAATACTTGCCAAGAGCCTATCGATCGGCCAAATGAAAGGATCGGTCGATTGAACGTAGTAAGAAAGACCTATCAGTCGACCAAACCATGAGATCGATTGACTGAATGTTCCAAAGTTTCTAGACTTTATAAAGGATTGTAACGTTATACAATGGGTAAATACATTTATGACTTTTGCTCGTTGGAAAAACGGTAACATTACCGTTGTCCAACGGATTTATCAAAATTTGATAGTATAAATAGGAGGGTTGTGTTATGTTTAGACATGGTTGAGAAATACAAAAAGTGTTTAGTGTGGGTGTACTGTTTTAAGTCTTACAAAGCTCTTATTTTCAAAGGTTAATTGCTTGAAAGTTTTTAAGCACTTTGATGTGTGTGTATA
>JAOXYD010228889.1:0-18166 GCA_028565735.1 Pinacopodium congolense
TAAACTTAAACCATTAGTGATTAAGCATGTTTTGTTATCATCAAAACCAAGATTGGAACCTCCCTTGGTTCAACAAGTAAGAAAGGGACAAGTAAGCACAATAGGAATACCTCGAACCGATAACCTAATCGCCAATATTCGAAATTTTTTTGCTTGATATTGGTGAAGAATTCTTTGATCAATAAGGGGTAGTGTAGGCTAGCAAGCATCAATAAAGGGAGCCACTGAAGAGCTTAAAATAGAGCCGAAAGTTAAAATTCAGCTTCCACATCCACCTAAATAGATCGGTCCACTATAGACTTGTTATTATGTTGAGCCTCATACCAATTAGCATTCTCTTGACTTGTAAACCTAGAATGATTAAATTCTAGTTAAGTTTTAGAGCTAGACGCATGAGTGGACCTCCTAGATGCCATTTGAATACAAATAATTCAATAAACATATAACAAATAGTCAGAAAACACCATGAAAAATTAGAAAATTTGTCTGGCACTAAACGGATGAATATCGGTTGAATTAAAAATTTTAGAAAATTTTATGGTAAAATCAATTGATGAAATTGGTGCCAATAGTAAGCTAATCAAATTTCTAACAAAATGATACCAAAATCAAAGCACTTGGAGGTCATAATCATCTAAAAAATTGAGTATATTTCTAACACAATAGTACCATATATTTGTAGAGTATATTGAGAAGAATCAAGGATGACTCTAGCCTAAATGATGGAATAGATCGATTTAGAATGAAAATAGCTTCAAATAGATACCAAGAACTCGAAATTTGGCTAGGACTTGAACAAATTATGGTGATTTGAAAAGAAAAAGGGGTAGGGTCGGGTTTGAAAGGAAAATTGGGTTGCTAGAAGATGCATCGTTTTTGTGTGTTTTAGGGAGTTAAATGACAGTACCTAAGGAGTTAAACGACGCTGTTTAATTACTCGCATTTAACTCCCTAGAGAAGGGAGTAGAACGTGAGCTGGGGATGCTGTTTTGCACTCACTGTTTTACTCTATAGAGTTGAAATTTTTCAGCTAAAAGTAAACCATTTTTTATCCAAATCAATCCTAATTCAATTCCTATTCATTCCAAATGATTCAAATACATAAATTGAACATGGATGAGGTTTAAGAACATTAAGAACACACTAAAACAAAAAAAGAAAGGGCTAAAGCACCAAGAAAACAAAAGACTTAACTTTAAACTTTAAACCAAACACACAAAAACTCTAAAACTTAAAATAACCACAAACAACACTAAACAAAATTGAAAACACATTTAAATGGTAACTAAAAACTAGGACACAACATAATTAAAGCAAATTAAAAAAAGGGAAAAAAAAACAACTTCAAAGCATTAAAAAGACACTTGACTTAAAGGAAAAGGAGTTAATAAAAACTAAAACCAACTAAAATTCGAAACAAAAACACTTGAAAAACACACTTAACAAGTTAAAAGACACTCTAAATAGGCTACTAAAAAGATTTTCCAAAAGAGTTTGAAGCTCAAGGTCAAAAGAACTAGCCAAAGACTTGAAAGCACTTTAAAGAAGGAACACTCAAAGGCATACTAACTTAACTTAAAACTAAGGCACAATTACTTAAACAAAAAGTCTTAATAAAAGGGTTGGGTCGCCTCCTAATAAGTGATTCTTTAAGTTCTTTTAGCTGGACCTTAAAGTTAGGGAATTTTAAAGTAAAATGTTGCTTACCATGCATAATATTAAATCCATAACAATGGAGCAATCCAAGTTAAAAAGGGCATTTATACCTCTTAAATGATTCTTCTATGAATTGTCATTCATACTCTTGATGAAAAAACAATTAAAACTCTTTTTCAAAACAAAATACTAAGGTAAATAATCCAGTATTGCAACTTTAGGCCTAGGAATAGAAGTAGCAACACCTATAAAATCTAAAGGATCGTATGGCATTTCACTTGACTTAAACTCATCAATCTCATCACAAGATCCTAAAGCATGGTTCTTTTAAACAACAAAGAGCTTGTCCTCTCCACTAAGGGTCTTTTCATTAAGAATTTCATCAATTGCTTCATCATGTGACAAAGCTAAAGTTGCCACTTCATTGGCTTCTACACCATGTATCGGTTTGGATACATTTTGAGCAAATTGAATATAAATTCATAGAGTGATTCATCACTCTCTAAGGTTTCTTCAAAAGGATCAGATACTTCATTCTTAAGACATATTGGAAAAGACCAAAACTCATCCACATCAATAACATTGTCTTCTTAACCAATGGAAGTTAAATTGTCCAACATTTCAACCAAAGATTCAAGATGATCTAAGTCAAGAGCCTAGTTCGAATGTAAGTACTCATTAATCTCTTATTCATTCCATAAATAAGGCATTGAAAATTTTTGCACACCACTCTTTAAGGGATAAGATTTTAGCACATCTGATTTAAATGGGGGTGGGTTGGGAAGTTTCATCAGAAAGTTCTTGCCTAAGATTGGCTAATAATTCCTTTTTCCAATTTGGATAAGAAGCTTTTAACTCAGCCATAATAGGTTGAGGATTAGGTAGATGTTGAGCCAAACTATGATAAACTAAGTCACAAAGTTGAGCTTGAATATCAGTTGAAGGCTCTTCAGAAGAAGAGAAAGATGGCTATTGTTCATTATAAGATGATTCATAACAAGGGTAATCAAAACAATTCATTGAATTAGGGGTATAAAGATTGTCAATTGAATCACAAGCATCATCGCCCCAATAATTCCCATTCACTTAAGGCTCATACCATTGGCAATTATCCCAATAGTCATCTTGCCGTCACATGCTTGCAATGTCTAATCTAAAGCTAAACACTACAAGATGTTCCACTACTTAAACAATACATAAAGAAAACACAGAAAACCAAGAACACAATAAACAAACAAAACACAAGAACACAATGTAAACAATATTTACACTTTAGAGTAGTTGACACTAATATATTCTTAATATCACAAAATAATCAAGTTCCCTAGCAACGAAGACAAAAACTTGCTAAGTTGATTCAGTGTTAGCATTTTAACACAAATAAATTGATCAATTCATATCCAATTCCAAATTAAATCCTAAATCAACTTATTGGTAGCGTGCCAGTCACAAATATAAGACTCCGAAATGTTGAACCCAGAGAGAACTTAATTGTATCACCTAGTAAGGCAATTGGATCACAATTATTTAAGGAAATTCAAGGCTTAGACTAGAGTGGTTAGTTGGACTCAAAATAAACTAAAAATTGACCTAAAAACTTTACTAGCAATGTTATGGGCCTCAGATTGAAATAAAATTACCAAATTGATTAATAAGCCAAGGACTAGGCTTCAAATGACTTAAGTAAGTCATAAATGTTGGAATCTCTAATCTAGGGCCTTCACTAGTTCAAGGCAAGCTATAGTTAAGTCTATATCTTTTCTCTAACCATCCTAAATTGATATTTGTTTATTTCATCAATTAATAGGCATTTGGTTTAATTTTTAAGAAGTTCTAATCCTAAATTTCATTCAAGATTAGTTCCCTCATGATAACTAAGGTAGATTTCTAGGATCCAAGGATTAAACCATACTGTTTATAGATTTTTTTATTGATTTAGGTATAGATTTTCGAATCCTAAACCATATTTAATCATATAGTTAGTGGCCAACTCAAAATAAGCATTAAGAACTCACATAAACAAAGATTATGATCCAAACTTGTGTTAACTGTGCACTTAAGAAATTTAAGAACCTTTACAAAGTTATAAATTAGCTCAAAACATCACAAATATACAAGAAATTTGGATTAAAATTAAGATAGCCCATGTTCTTGCATAAATATGAACAAAGGGATGAAAACAGGCAAAGAAGGGTTTAGATTTCACCAAATATTGCTTCAAAGTGTTATACAACCTTCAAACACCTTAACAGACTCTTAGGAATCCTCAAAACAACCTAGAAATCATATGAACATAGTTAGAAAAGGAAAAATAGAAAAGAAACCTAACCTAAAAAGAAAAGAGAAAACCTAAGCTAAATCTCTGAATTAGAGACTCTAATCTGTGTTAATCAATGGAAAAATAGGTTCCCTGGCTTCTTATATCTATCCCCTGCAAGAAGGAAGCAAGTGGCCAAGTTTTAGCAAGTGGAATTGCATTTTGGAACTGAAAATATCTCGATTGGTACCTAAACAACACTTGAAGAAAAATTGAAAGACACCATTTAACTCCCACCGTTTAAGTCCCTAAATAGGTAAAATGCAGGTCTTCAGGAGTAAAACATGGGCTGGGTCTGGACCACTGTTTTACTCTAAATTCAACACCATTTCTTAGATTTTCACTTCAACTTGATGCTAACATCCAAATATAACAAATCAAGACACAAATTAACTCAATTAACATAAAAATAAGGGTGCATATGCATTGAAATATCATGAAAAACTATATCAATTTAGCACTTATCAATTAATCATAGAGCACGTTAATAATTTATTTGATGATTGAATGATTAAGGAAAATTTTCAATGATGGATCGTTTATTTTTCCTATCATTATATGTTATTTTGAAATGGATGATGAATTGATTTACTTAAGGGTAAGTAAATGTTTAAGTATGGGGGAATCGACAGGTGTTCATTTCAGATGATTTTTTTATGTTAATTCACCACATTTTTTATGTTAAAGTGTTGAATTTATGTATTGAAATGTTTATATTGTAAATTATTCCGTAATTATGAAGAACATTTGAAGAAAGGACCAAAATTAGAGCTAAAATGAAATTAAACAAGGGTCTATAAGCAACCACCATTTAACTATTGCCAACCTACATTTAAGTCAGCATTCAGTGTCAAATGACAGTAGTTGAATGACATTGTTTAATTCCCTTTCAAGTGTTGTTTAAGTAATTATCAAGATGTGTCTAACTGTATCTTCCTTCTTAGTGACTGTATCTTGCTTCTCATGCTTCCAACTATAGGAGATATATGAGAGAAGGTACATAACTCATTTTCACAACTTTAAAACACATATTAAAGTAGCTTAAATCATATTTAGCTTAGATTTTCTCCTTTCGTCCTTTAGGTTAGGTTTTTTTCTTTTTTTTTTCTAACTTTGTTCTTTGTAAATTCTGGTTGTTTTAAGGACTTTCAAGAGTTTATTAAGGTGATTAAAGGCTGTGTTACAATTTGTAACATCATTTCATGCAATCTAAACCCTTTATTTCACTTATTTCATTCTTTTTATATGCAACAATATACTATTATTATTTGAATTTGATTTTTTTTTTGGCTATAGATGATGTTTTAATATGATATGGAGTTAATGATAGGTTGTTAAATGGATTGATTGAATTTTTACAACATGTTGGATAATGATCTTAGTTTATTTTGAGCTCTTAATGTTTATCTTGGATTGGCCACTTAAGGTAAGATGAAAGATGATTAAGGATCCAATAGTCATCTACTTTAGTTATTAGAAAAATTAGTAAACAACATGATTTTAATCAATGAATGCAGAGTCAAATGAC
Source organism: Pinacopodium congolense (assembly GCA_028565735.1). Classification (NCBI taxonomy): domain Eukaryota; kingdom Viridiplantae; phylum Streptophyta; class Magnoliopsida; order Malpighiales; family Erythroxylaceae; genus Pinacopodium; species Pinacopodium congolense. The sequence goes on from JAOXYD010228889.1 coordinate 5,502, forward strand.
GATAGTTAAATAACATTGTTTTAACTCCTCTTCAAGTGTCGTTTAAGTAGTTTTCATGATAATTCTAGTTGGATCTCCATCTCTATTGGCTACAACTTACTCCACTTGGTTCTTACCTATAGAATATATATAAGAGAAGGTAGAGAACTTATTTTAATAAAGCATTAACATTTCTTCTTTTTTCCTTTAGGTTATATTTTCTTTTCTATTTCTTTTTCTAGCTTTGTTCCTTGTAATTTCAAGTTGTTTTAAAGATTTCCTAGAGCTTTTTAAGGAGATTGAAAGTTGTGTATCAATTTAGGATAACATTTAGTGCAATTTAAACCCTTTATTTCACTTGTTTCAAACATTTTGTTCATATATATTCAAGAACAAGGTGCTTATGCTTGAATCTATTTATTCTACATTATATTTGATTTTTTAATCTGATTTCTTGCTATGGATAGGTAATTAAATGGATTGATTGAGTTTCTATAACATGTTGGATGATGATCTTTGTTGATTTTGAGTTCTTAAAGCTTAGCTTAAATTGGTCACTTAAAGTAAGATGAAAGATGATTAAAGATTTGATAGTTATTTACTTTAATCATTAGAAAATCAATAACATGATTTTAATCAATGAATGACCAAATTTTGGTTAATCATGAGGGTACTAGTCTTAAAAGATGGATTTTAAGATTAGATCATCTTTAAATTTAAACCTAATACCTAATATTGAGGAATGAGTAAACTTCAATTTAGGATGATTAGAGATCATGCATTATCTTAACCATATGAATGTATTAAATTAATGAAGACCTTATATTAGACTTTGCAATTCATTTCATAAATCAATTAAGTAATTTAAAGTCTAACCCTAATCTAATTATCCAATTTGGTAATCTTTTAACTACTTGAATTCCATTGTAAAGTTTGGAAGTTTTTAGGTTAACCTAGTTGTCTTTTATGATAATTTAGCAATTTTGACCCTTATGTTTCACAATTTTTAGCTCTTTAGATAATTGTAATATGAGTAATATAGTATTTTCTAACTCTTCCCTATGGGTTCGAAATTCCAAAGTTATAAAATGCTCCACTTTAATACTTATTGACCTGTATATTTGTAGTGACTGTTAGTTTTGAAATCGATTTAAAAAAGTGTTCTTTATTTATTTAATTTGATAATAGCTTGAGATAATTTAGACTAAACCAACCAAAAACAAGTTTTTAGCGTTCTTGATGGAGAAAAAGTAGTGATATTAGGAATATATTGATTTCAATTACTCTAGTGTGTAAATATTGTTTATATTTTATTGCTTTGGTTTTTCTTGTTTGTTTTCTATATTACTCTTGTTTGTGTTTATTTTTATTTTAATTTGTGTGTTAGAACCTCTTTTGATGCCTAGCTTTAGTAATTTAAAAGATGTGGAGGCAAGATGATTAATGCCTTAATCACCATTGGTATGAGCCTAAAGTTTAAGGGAACTATTAAGGCAATGGATATTATGATCATTTCAGATAAACTTATATCAAGGATTGAATGCATTATTATGATCACCCCTTGATATAACACACCTTATTATAAGCAACCATCGGCTTTTTCCTATCTAGAGGATCCTTAGAATGATATTAGATCTCCAACTTTTGATTTAATTAGATCTCCAACTTGTGATTTAATTAGATCTCCAATTTTTTATTTAATCACCCATAGTTTGATTAGACATCAACCTACCATAGCTAAGTTGAAAGTGGCTTGACCAAATTGGAGGGAGCAATTACTAGAACCCATTAGAGAAGATTATCCCATCAATCTATTGAAACTATCCAATCTAAACCAAGTGAGTCGGAATCTTTTGATTCAGTGAGTGGTGTGCAAGAGTTTTCAATTCCTTTTGCAGTGAATGATATAGAGGTTGATGATTGTTTACATCATAACCGAGCTCTTGAATTTGAAAATTTTGGAACTTATGGCGGAGCCCTAGAGAATAATGTTTCCATTGTTCAAGTAGCTAATGATGTAGAAGATGATGAGTCCTTGCATCCTACACAATGTCTTAAAAGTGAAGCATTTGAACCTTATAAAGAAACCTTGGGGAGTGATGAATCACTTTATGACCTTATGGTTCAATTTGTTAGCATTGTGAACCAAACTATGAATGACTTAGAAGAACATGGTGTAGGAACCTTGGGATTTCCACTAGATGAATCAATTAATTCAAGTCATGATAGTACCATCACTAGTGGAGAGGAAAAGTTTCCTATTAAATCAAAGGCGAGTGAAGTAGAAACTTGGGATGGGGTTGTTAAGAATGAGGAAAGTGAAATACCATATGGAATATTGGATTTTTAGGTGTTGCAACTTTTCTTTTCCTAGGCCTAAAGTTGTAATATTCAATCATTTTCCATTGTATTTTGCAATGAAAATGTGTTTTGATTAGATTTTCATCAAAGGTAAAGTAATCCTAGATTTTTAAAGTCTAATTCATGGTATTAAGGCCCTTAAACATTTAGCTTTCCCTTACTTAAAGAATGAAGTTAACATGTTGAAAATGAGCTAAACTTTAGATTGAAAGTTTCTTAACTTTAAGGTCCAACTAAAAGGCCTTAAAGAAGCGCTTGTTGGTAGACAACCCAATCATAAATTAAGTTCTTTTGGCTTCTAATTACTATGCCTGATGTTTAGTTTTAATCTATGTTCTTTTTAAGTGTGTTCTGAAGCTACTAGTCTTTTCATATGTTTTTTTTTAGTTTTATCTTAAACAAACTCTTTTAGGAATCCTTAATTTAAGCCTAGTGTGCTTGTTTTAAATTTATTAAGTGTTTAAAGTTTTAAAGTATTCTAGCATGTGTGTAAGGGCTCTTATTTTAGTTATTTTTTATATCTTTTAATTATTTGTGATGTTAATGTCTCTTTTCTTTTATTTGTTTTCTTTCATTTATTTAGTTAATTTTTATGTGCTGGTTTAAGTTTCAATTAGTGTTTTAATTGTTCTTTCAAAAATTTAAGTGTGTAATTTTGTTAAGTTTAAATCTTTAATTTATGTGTGTTTTAGTCTTTTAATTTAAATTTTGGGAGTTTTCAGTGTCTTTTAGCCATATTCATGCTCAAAATTTGGGTGTAATCTTTTTGGATTTATTGGGACTTGATTAGGGTAAATTAATGAAGTTTTATGTGATTTTTCTCACTTAGAAGCGCTTTCTACAAACCTAAATGACAAGAGTTAAACAGTGGTGTTTAACCCTCAAATATGCCATTTTACTCTTTCTAGAGACCTAAATGGTGGCTTTTAAACGACGCTATTAAAGTCCCCGACACTCGCCATTTAGATCTGCTTTCCAAACAAGGACACAACTTCACATTATGTACTTCCTTCCTCCACATGCCTTTTTCATCTAGCTATGCACTTCTTTTAGCTTCTAAAAGCCATTATTCACTCATTTCTCAGTGAAATTATGCTTTCTTCGTCTCAACTTGTCACATTTTTTATTTTGAACAATATTATACCCTTGAATCAATTAAAAACCTAAAATATCTCAAAAATCATCAAAAACCCTTTAGTTCTCTTGTTCATCGTCAGAGGTAATTTTCAAATTTTTTAGTGTTTTAGAGCTCCATTTGCTAAGATTTTGATACCATTGTGTTAGGAATTTCATTATCTTTCTAATGATACCAAGTGTGTTGTCTAATTTTATCATCAAAATTTTAAGACTATTCTAATTAATGGAATATTTTTATGAAATTCATTGAATGTTTTTTTTGAATTACTTAGTGTTTTCTGACTATTTTTGGTAAGTTTATTACACAGTTTTTTATTAATGGAATGTTTATTATCTGATGGAACCTAGGTAGTCTTTTTCAACCTCTATCTTAAGAAAGAGTCTGAAGTTTGATAGTTCTCGATTCACGAGCCACAAGAATTATGATTGGTTTGAGGACTGGATATCTAATGATATCATACAAGAGAGGTTTTTAGAGCTTGATGTAGAGGCCAAATTCCATGTCTCATGATAGCCTGTTTGAAAACCTAACTAGACCTTAGAATGCATTAGATGGTAAGTTATGGTCAAACCACGAGGAGCTAAAATGTTACTACTATTTCAAATGTTGCAAAGAAAAAGAAAACAAAATCCCCTGAAGTAATGGAAGCTAAGATGTAAAAAATGCAATAAAGAGACAAACACAAACCAAAACATGATAAGACTACTAACAATAGCAAAGAAATAGATTGAAGGTATCATCGGGATTCTAGGATAACCTTTGATCCTCTCATTTAGATAAAAGGTGCTCTAGGCAAGGGGCTAGCCTATAAGTTTGAGTAAGCTTTCGAACCCTCAAGTCCTATAACTTAGGTAAGTCTAACAAGTTCTAGAAATATCCCTTTCTTCATTATAACCTAGAACAAGCTCTCTAAGTTTAATAGTATAAATGCATTAGGTGATAAGGAATGACTAACTTAGGCCACTAGCACATAAGCTCAGAAAGTGTAACCTAAAGGTATGGGACCCTAGAATAATTAGTTAAGTATATTAAGAAATCTAACTAGCCTATTGCTACTTTTGGATATCGCTAAGGACTATTACGTATTACATGCTCAATCATAACATTCAAAATAAGGAATTACCTAAAGGGTAATTAAGCCTATAGATAATACATAATTCATGAATTTCAACCAAAGTGCCAAACTAACCTAAGCTTGAAAGCACCAAATCAATACAAACTCAATCACATTCTCATAATTAATTAGTTGATGAGTTGTCGTTAACTCCCAAATTATAAAATACCTAACTACACTTAACTAAGTAGTTAGGGCGAGTTAGGGTTGATTCCACAAGGAGATAGGGAATGCTAAAACTATTCTAATGCTGCTAAAAAAGGAAAGAAAATGAAAACAAACCCCTTGAATTGAACAACATTAAAACTAAACACTAAATACAATTAAAGAAACTAATACAAACAAACAAGAAACGAAAAGAAAATACGAAAGCTGGGTGGAAGATAAATCTAGGATTCTAAACTTATAATTGATCCTTGAAATAAATAAGTTGCGATTTGTCTAAGATATTAGCGTATAGATTCTAACAAGCTCTTAAACCCTAAATTTCTTAAAATTTACATAGGTCCTATATGATAGAAAACCTACACCTAACCGCGAGGCAACCTAGAATAAGCTCTCTAGATTTAACAACGAGCTAGTATTAAGAAAATAGGGAATGACTAACCTAAGCCATGATCACACAAGCTCGGAGAATGTAATTTAGAGAATTGAGATCCTAGATTAATTAGGTAAGTTTACTTATAAACCAGTTTAACTTATTGCCACTTATGAAAATCGCCAAGGATAATTACGTGTCACATGACTCAATCCTAGCAATTGAACTAAGAATTACACTTAGAGTAGCTAATCCTAAGAATTAATCCCTAATTCAAGATATTTATAATGAATCCTAATTCAATCATAGCCTAAATCACAAAGATCATTCAATTCCCAGTCAATTCTCACAATTATTAGTCCAAAATTCCATAATTAACTTCTAACCTAAGACTAAACTAGCTAAACATTACTAAATTAATTAAAACAAACTAATAAAATAAATAAAATAAAGGCTGAAAAAGTAATAAAATAATAGAAAGTAACAAACACAGAGCTAGAAATTTAAGAGAAAAACTTAAATTAACAAGAACAAAGCAATCCATTAACAAAGAATAATAACTAAGGTTTAACATAAATATTTAAACAAAATACACAAAAAAACTAATATTTAAAGAGTAAAATAATAAATGAAGAGAACAATAAAAAAATAAATTGAAAATACAAGATAAAAGATGAAAATAAACTAAAGACTAAAGAAAGAAAAACCAAGAAAATAATAAGGAGAGGAACAAGGCATAAAAGCATAAAAAAAAGGAAACAAATGGAGCTCTCTTTTTTTCTAAAATGTGAAGGCCAGCTCCCCCTTCTAGACTTGTTAATGTTGTATATAGATGGCTAGGGTTTGGGTGTTTAATGGAGTGGTGCATTTTTGGCCAACCCCTCCTCTCCAATCACGTGATTGCTTCATTTCTTTTTAATGTTTAAAATAAACTTTTATTTTCATGTCTTAAGAGTAAGACACATCCTCCCTTTTTTTTTTCTTCTTTTGAAAGCTTTCTTCAACTCTTGTTTCCTAAGAAGAAGACATGTGTCCCACTCTTGCAAAAGCTCCTCTCCAAATGTGATTTGTCGCTCCTTTAAAAGCTTGATTTGTTTTTGTCTTCTTGTTTGTTCCTTTTCCGCCACCTTTGCATGCTCCATGCAAGAATGAATTTAGTTTTTTTCTTCAAACGCCATTTGATTTTTCAATCACCATTCTTAATTGGTTCTTGGCATCTTTGACCTTTCTTCCTTTGACGCTTGACCCTTGAAGCTTGAGTGAACTCTCTCCTCTCTCCTGGTACGTTTGCTTAGCAATTTCTCATGTGTTTGCTTGACAATATATCAAACCCGGGAAGAACTCTCTCCATGAGAAACATTTAAAGCTTTCAAGCCTTGAAGGCTTTTTTCTTTGTTTTTCTCACCTTTGAATGTGTGTTTTTGCATCTTATGAAGGCCTTTCTTTAACAAGCTTATATGCTCTTTTCCTTAAGCATTTTAGCTTGCTCTTTTTTATTCTTTTTCTTTGCATCAATTCTCTTTTAAATCTTCATTCTTTGAATTTGGAGGCATGTATTAGAATTCAAGCAATTACAGCTTGAGAAGATCCATACTGAAGATAAAGGTTTGGATATGTTGACGAAGTCTTTACCAAGAGAGAAGCTTGAAATATGTCGTTTGACTGTAGGAATGATAGTTCCTCTCAGATTGGTTTGAGGTGGAGTTTGATGGAGTCACGCCATATGAGAGAAGAAGAAGAAGTAAAGTTAGAGTTTTCTTTTGATTTTGTCAAGAAAGGCTGCACCTCCTCCCTTTTTAGCTGTTTATTTGTTGTTATTTAGCTTCATTTCAACATTTTCAATGTTTTGATATCAAAGAAGTGTTTTAATATTGTCAAATATTGTATGCTATTTTTACTTATAAATTGATTATAAGATTGAGAGAAAAGAGAGCAGTAGGAGAGAGCAAAGGTGAAGAAGAAAAACTAGAAAATTATAGTGAGTTATGTGAGAGGTGTGACAAAAATAGTAGTCAAAATGTGTAATTCTCCCAATATCAAGTGTGTTTTGATCTTGAAGTCTTCTTGGGTTTGTGTCTTGGGTCTGGTATTTTTTCTAAACCTCTTATTATTTTTTTATATTGTTGTCCCTATTTGTTATATACAGAAGACTAGTTGTTGTAACCATTATTTTACATTGTAGAAGATTTACTGGCTTGTCCTCATGATTTTTACTCTTCGATTTGAGGTAGTTTTCTACGTTAAAAATTCTGGTGTCTCATATAATTAATTTCTTCAGATATTACTATGCTTTTGTGATTAAATTACTTTTGGACCCACTATAAGAGAATTTTTTTGGGATAATTATTTTGACCATTTTACTGCGATAATATTATTATTATCGTTATTCTCCCAACAAGCTTTTCCAAATACTCTTATATCAGCAACAGAAAAATATCTGTAATAGCTTAGACCACCTACCTATAGATATTGTTCGTTTTGGTTTGCCCATCGAACCAAGGGGCTCACGGTTTTACTTCTAATTCCTCCCCTAAAACGCGTCTATGAAGGAGAGGTATCCATACCCTTATAAGGAGTACTTCGTTCCCCTCTCTAACCGATGTGGGATCTCACAATCCATCCCCCTAGAGCCCAACGTCCTCACTGGCACACCGTTCAAGTATTGTCTTTGATATTAATTGTAACCGCTCAGATCACCCATCCACAGATATTGTCCGCTTTGGCTTATCTGTCGAACTAATAACCTCACAATTTTACTTCTAAGGCTTCTCTTAAAACGCGTCTGTAATGGAGAGGTGTTCATACCCTTATAAGGAGTACTCCATTCCTCTCTCTAACCAATGTAGGATCTCATAACATCCATCAATATCCAATGGAGTTCTCATCCTCCGTTGCTTTATTTTTAGGGATCACAAATAAAGTTGTACAATCAAGGGGCTTACAAAGACTAAATATGACAACTTCATGTTACCATTTTTGTCTAGAAGAAGGTTATCAGGTTTAATATATTTTAGAAAAGCACAAATAATACAATGAGAGCAGTAGTACCAACTTAGGCAGAATAGTTAAATATCAATATCACTGGCATATAGTATGTAGTTACACTGCTTGTTTTCCAATAAGTGGATGTAGTTATGTTTATAATCGACTCCATGGAAAGAACACTTTGGGCAACAGAGAACCTAGCAACATCTTCAGTCAACGTGTCCTCCCTCATCAATATAGTCATCATATCACCTCCAGGCAGATATTCTATGATCAAATATAAATAATCCGCATCTTCAAACAAGTAATAGAGTTTTACAATGCAGTGGTTTGCAACTTCTGCCAACAAATTCCTCTCAACTCTAACATATTCCATCTTTGAAGCATAACAGAGTTTTTCATAGTACTGAAGTATGGGACAAAGTTATGTGAATTATTAAAAGCAGATACAAAAGGAAATGCCTAAAAATAAAAGTAAAGGCAGCTTTAATTTGACAATATGTTAGAAAGTGAAGTCTTAGTAAAAGGTATCTACAAGAATAGAGCCAATATTAGAGAATAATTTAATGCTCAACAATGAAGTCGAGATCATTGCTTACCAACTTCCTGTCAGCTATTAAGTGCCCATAAGTTATATAATCACCATGAGTTCATAACTAGAACTATTAAATATTCATCCCACTTTCAACATGAAATATTACATTTTCAAATGAAAACTAAATCATACATTACTTTAACTAAATTACATAGAGCTTGCGTTTAAAAATAAATATTACGCTAGTATATTATACATTATGATGGTTGTAATATATGTAGAGATGAGTAGACAAAGAGTAGCCCTATAGAGAGACTATAAAATAGTGCTATTATAATAAGGTGATTATTTTACAATCTACAATGAAGCAATTGGAAAGAATTCAGTGGTTTTAAAAAAAACTTAATCACAACTAGGCATAGTTTTATTAAATACATTACCAATTTACATCTCATCTCACATGTCCTCTCATCAGCATTTCAGATTTCTCCAACTTTTTCATGGCATCCCAGATTTCTTCTCTCGGCATAGTCAAGCCTGTAGCAAGGGGTACAACTTATTGTAAACCGGAAAGAGACATCAAGAATGATAAAGAGCACAGGAGAATAAAACCAATTGATGAACTAGTCTTCCTTGTTCATGTATCAATTATCATGCAAATATCTTAGCTCACTAAAGGCTCCTTTCTTGATGATTGTCAGAAGATCAAAATCATCAACACAAATCTTGTACCCTTTAAGTTGTATAAATTATTTTTTTTCTTTTTAAGTCTTTAATAAGATCCATCTTTTCCTCTTTAGGTACCTCTGAAGATGCTAACTTTCTTTCTAGAACCCATCTCCAGCATTAATATAGCACATTACCATAGAAATGGTAAGAAATTGTATCTCATAATCATAATCTTAGGTACAGCCAAAAACTGTCTAGGTTGAATATATTTTTATAATTAACATGAAATCAACAATAATGTTGTAATTTTCATAATGTTGAGCAAGTAACAAAGGCATGTCACAAGTGAATTCAAACCAAGTTAATCTAGGGTAACAACTAGTCAAACCACCTAACTAGTGGACAACACACTAGAATGCAGCATACAGCCATGATATTACCAAACTCATATAGGAAATTCAGATACTCAAAAGGCTAGGGATTATAAAAACATATGATGGAATATGTAACACTCTGTAGCTGAGAAGATGGCATAATATACAATACAAGAAAATTTTTCTATAACTCAAGATAAAATTATTGTAGCTATTTTTGCCATAAAGAGCAAAATTTTGTAACAATCATTAGGAAAGGTGTGGGGAACTTTTTTCATGAATAGAAATGTCTATCTGCTAGTGTTTTAGATCAAACTCTGAGCAGAATCTAATAAAATAAGGTCAAGATAGTGAGATATTTCATTGTTGGTAGGAGACAACCTATTAGCAACAGAGAGTTGAGGCTTGAATTCTAAAAATAAGAACTCTTTAGAGTAAGTTCCAAGCATCTCAATAATGAAATTGAAAAGATTGTAGCTATTGGCAATGCCATATATCTAGAGAGATGTAATTCTTTTATATGCTCTGAACTATGTTAGATGATAAGCAAATACATCACACCTAATGTCATCAGAGCATTTATGTTTTTAAACTTCTCAAATCCATCGAGATCAAGTTCATTTAACAACTAACAGAACAATTATGTTTCACAAGTTTCATATGATAAATATCATTGAAGTGAAGTTTTCGTTATCAAATGTCAAAAGACACAGAAGACACAACTGATTTCCCTTCTCATTTGTAAGAAACATACCTAAAAAAAGTTTTTAAACATAGTAAAATAGAAAACATAAAAAGGTGTCAGCTTTCCAATCTACACTATAACAAAGTAAAGGGTTGTAACAGTTAATAATGTGTATGGCAAAAACAAATACAAGACAGACAAATCTATTAAAGCTCAAAGCTACTCATCTACAAGACCAGTTTGAATGAGACTTTCTATCAAGGTGCGTATTAACCCAGATAGGAGGAATTTAAACATGTGTAAAATTAATAAAAATTGGTAGTATAGGATTCATATATTTAGTAAGATAACGAAAGAAGAGAAAAGTGAAAAGTTAAAGAGATAATGGGAAAAAATAATTTTTTCAGTTGATAAAGTGAATTGATATTCTTTTAAATAGATTTTAAAATATGGGTAAATTACCAAAAAAATATCCAAAGTTTCCTCAATTTTTCAATACTAGCCAGAACTACAAAAAATAGTAATAAAATGCATTAACTTTCAATTTTTTAAAAATTTTGGCCTGTTGTTAACAAGTTTGTTATCTGTTCTAAGGTGTTTATCCCGTCAACCCCAGCTATTGTCAAATCAATGCCAAGTCAACTCCAAATGGTTGATACATGACGAGACCACTAACTAATAAAAAAAAGTGAAATGAAAATTTAAAGAGCTTAAGTTTTATATTCGGTTAGAGTCCATAAAATCCCTAAACCTAAGTTCAAAATCCCTAACGAAACCCCTTCGTCTACGATTACTTATTTCTCCTTTATGCCCTTAGTTCATGCCACCACTTTCTTCCTGATCACTCTAGTAGTCTTCGTTCATCTATGATTCTTGTAGCTCCTCTATGCTCTCGATTAATCTACGCTGCTTCTCATTCCTCGCACTTGGTTCTCAGTCACTGTTATCTTGCTTCTCACTCATCAACGCTAGGTTGACGATCACTATTATGCTGTTCGTCCTCCTCAGCACTTACTTCTGACTCCTGGTTACTACTTAGCATTTAGTTCTAGGTAATAGGTGAGTAGGTTTGATAGATTTGGTTGTATAGGTAAATTTGTTGTAAGTAAATCAATAAATCATTCATGCATTGATTTGCTATTATTATGCCTCAGAACCCCAATTGCTATAAGGGTTGAATCTCATGGCATGTTTAGTTGAGTTATTAATTGTAATTTTTGTGTTTTTGTATTAGTTTTTGTGTGTTTCTTTATTTTTTGTACTATTTTTTAGGTTTTGATACTATATTAGTGTGTTATTTTTTTGGATTTTTGTACTGTTTTTTCGATTTCTATGTTTAAAAAAATAAGAAACAAAAAAATCTAACTAAATAAGACCTCAGTGTATTGCTAGTAATCATAATCTGTAGGCTGTACATGCCTCAACAAAAGAAGAATACAACCCTTAGTTCTAATGAGGACTTCAAAAGGGTTAAAAGTAAGGCATGTTTTCTTACAACCCAGAGTTAGAATTCCCTATTTAATTTTTATTACTCTTATGCTATAAAGTTGGCAGTTTTCTTGTGATTTTTATTGATTGTTGACTTATATTATCACTAATATAATTTGACATTTGTTTTGACTTTGAGAAAATTGATTTGTTCTATTTGTATGCATAAATGATGTCGTGTATGTATTATTACATACATACAAATATAAAATGTAATTATACATTACTATAAAAAAATTTATTCATGTATGCTTGGGGTCTTGAAACAATTATATAATGTTTTGTATATGATGATAAATTTTGTATTTAACTATGGTAAGGTGTTCAAAAGTTCTAGAAACAGGAGAAAATATGAGGCAAGGTAAATAAGAAGAGACATATGGGTGTTGATGAACTCAATATGTTAGTATTGAAGGGGCTGCATGAAGAAAAAGGACATAAAGTAAATTCCATCCATTATAAATTTCCTCATGAGCTACAGAATTATTTCAAGGAGTTGACCTTACAACATGACAAGGACATATTATCAATGCTCAACCTTATAAAAGAATAAAACTTACACAATGTTCAAATATACTATGATCACGGTTATGATAGTCCTACAACTTCTGGTTCAGAATCTAACTCTGATGTTGGGATTGAGTGTGAAATAAACAATCAACAGAGTATGAATATGAATGAAGAAGGATTGTTCCATATTCCTGTAGGAGAACATGAGGGAGATTTCAATGTTATGGGGACGAGTGAATCTAAAAGTTATGGTGATTTAGATGAACTTTGTGCAACTGATGATGATAAT
>JAOXYD010228896.1:0-31732 GCA_028565735.1 Pinacopodium congolense
TATAAATTAGATTAATTAACCAAAGGGAAACAAATAAGGATAACGACAAATCCTATACTTAAATCTTGTGTTTTTCTTAAATTAATTTGGATTTCTTAAACAAAGTGTAAGCTAAGTTAATAGGGTGTCTAGATATAATCCTCGTGGGATCGATATCCGTTCTTTACTACAAGTACGACCCGTATACTTACGGTTTTGAGTGTAAAACTCGTAATAGTAGTTTGTGTTTTACGAATTACTCTCAACAACAATCAATTGGGAATGACCTAAGTGGTTTGGTTTAGTATTTAGCAAGAATAATTTTAAACCCTTATTGTTAGTAAGACAACTTACATAATTCAATCCAATTATCTGCTACCACAAAATCTAATTATGTAATTTCAAACATAATTAATTTTGTTTTTAAATAATTTAATTGAATTAAATACAAGCTGACAATCCTGTACAAAATCAATCTTCAAGTATCCTTAATTTCACAAGAAATTGAATTCAAAGAAAAAGTCAATAAAACTAAGAGCGTTTAAAAGTAGAGATGGAAATTGCTCTTGAAAATGATAATAACTTCATCACTAAGACTTTTCACTTATAGTATACTAATCTAAGCCTCTTTGGTTGCCTTGAAGCTCTTCTCAATGGGTGTTCTTGCCTTTTAATTCCTTAACCATTAAAACCCTTTAAATCCCTGAAAGTGTGAATAGAATATAATTGATAGACTGTTGCCAACTACCAAATAATAAATTTCTTAACAACCAAACTATGCAGTAAATGGCAAGTTAGGGTCTAACCACAAAGATCTGAGATGCAATTGTTATTTTGAATGTTGCAAACAAGATAAAAGACAACACCCTGAAATGATGGAAACTAAACAACTAAGATACAATATTATCAAATAACAGAACAATTGCAAAAAAAGAAGAAGAAGACAAATAACAATAGCAAAAGATGGGTTGGAGATATCTTCAGGAATCTGGGACGTTCATTGATCCTTGAATCTAAGTAAAGGGTATTCTCATCATGGTGTTAGCCTATGGACTCAATTAAGCTCTCGAATCCTTCATTTTTCAAAAATAGACAAAACTAATAAGTTCTAGTAATATCCCTCCCTATATCTACTATGACCTAGAATAGGTTCTCTAGGTTCAATAGCAAAGCTGCATTAAGTACTAAGAAATAACTAACTTAGGTCACCTACTCATAAGCTCGGCAGGTGTAGCCCAAAAGGAATGGAATTCTAGATTAATTGATTAAGCAACCTGGCAAATTCAAATAACCTATTGCTACTCTTAGGAATCAATATAGACTATTACGTGTCACAAGTTTAACCCTAACCTTCGGATTAGATAGTTACCTAATGGGTGATCAAACCTAAAAGTAACTCCTAATTCATGTCATTCATCCTAAATCCCAAACTAACCTAGATTTTCAAATACCAATTCAAGAAAAATTCAACTGCATTCTCACAATCCCTTCATCCTTCTAACATCTCCAATCCCTTAAGGAAACTAGCCACACATATCAAAATTACCCCATATAGATGTCAAATAAACAAATTCCATATTTAAAAATAAAATAATAAAAGTTGGAAAATTAATGACTACCCTCATAGAAACCCAAAACTTTACCTAATGTATAATTAGAAAATCTATTTTAATAATCAATAAAGCATAAACCAATCTCAATCCTCAAACCAATTTCCGAAGAATAAAAGTTCTAGCTTATTGGACTTAAACCAAATATGAAATTAAATCATTAAAAAATTATAATTATGCCAAAATTCATCTATGAATCAAAATCCAATCAAGAATATCAAGAATGAAGGTTAAACAATCAAATAACTCCTACAATATCTAAAAATCAATGAGAATTAAACAAGAACAACCCAAGACAAAGGATTAAACAATTGAAATTTATTAATAAATCATAAACTGAAATTTCCCATTCAATTATAATCATCAACCATCCATTATTCATGAAACATCAACTCTAAATCCCTGAAAAAATTCATTCAAATATCCAAAGCTAAATAAATTTGAAACCATTATATAAAAACTTCAAATAATTTTTATCAATAAGCTAAGCAATCTAGAATCCAAAAGAGTCACGTATGCAATCTATAAAAAATAAAATCGAAACCAAAAACTTAAAAGAAAGCTTAAGAATGTGAAGAATAAAGGAAAACTCTAAAGAAGATCACAACTACAGATGAATTCTTATAAGCTTTCTCCAAACCTGTCGCCTCGTCTATTGCCGCATTTAGGTTTTTATTCGCTGGATAAAATGATAGTTCGTTGTTTAGTGCCGCGTAAAGTGTATATCGATTGACTGAATTGATGCTGTGATAAGCCTCATTCGATCAACTGATCCTTATGTCGGTCGACCGATCTTCTGCCTTCGATCAATCGATCTTTTGCCTTCGATTGACTGATCCTTGTTCAACAGGACCACTACACTTTATCAACCTTGGATTAACTTATCTTCCTCCTTTTTGGTACCAAATGTGTATAAACAAATTTAACCTAACATCAAATGAAAAATGAAGATAATTTGAGCATTTAAATAATAAAATAGGATTGGAATAATCTCTAAGTACATATGAAAACATAATATATTCCAATCTCATCAAATACCCCTATGCTTGAACTATTGCTTGTCCTTAAGCAATTTAAACACAACTAAGATATTTTGTCAATTAATTTTCAAAGAAAATCATGTACATGCAATCCTTTAAACTTCAGCAACTCCTTTTTGGTAAGAAATGTGTATAAACAAATTTAACCTAACATCAAATGCAAAATGAAGATAATTTGAGCATTTAAACAATAAAATAGGATTGGAATAATCTCTAAGTACATATGAAAACATAATATATTCCAATCTCATCAAATACACCTATACTTGAACTATTGCTTGTCCTCAAGCAATTTAAACACAACCAAGATATTTTGTCAATTAATTTTCAAAGAAAATCATGTACATGAAATCCTTTAAACTTCAGCAAAAACATCGAGTTACTATATACGTCATAATCTTTTCTTCAATACACATAAAAAAAGTCAAAGGTAGACACCATTGATCAAATGTAAACATAAAGTGAAGATGGGCTTTCCTTATAGGATTCACTCGTTTCACTCAAGTGTTAAAGGTTGGTGTTTCATTCAAGGTTCCCTTCAAGGAACTACACTACCATAGGCTTGTAGATTCACCAATTCTCTACCCTATAGATTACATGTCATTATGGATCAAAAGGGGCTTTTATTTAGGATTGTAAAGGGGCTTGGTTTAAGGTGAGATAAAAAGGGTCAAAGGGGAAATTCACAAGCATTAATAAAGTGTTAAGTAAGAAGGGATAACCAAACACAAATTCTGAGATATGCATAAAAATATCACCAACTACAACTACTCATCTTATAACTAAATAATGGTACTACACTTTCTTCAACACTAGAAACAAAAGCTCTTTTAATCAACAATGGCAAAATAAAGATGCTTTTTCTTTTTTTTGTTTTCATTTGAATAACAATAAAAAGAAGGAAAAATAGCAACATAACTCAATAAATGAATATGTAGAAGAGCCTCTTAATCAAAACATCTCAAAATATAAACAAAAGGTCCCTAAACATCATATGCTTACTTAATACATCATTAAACTCGTGACAGTGTGAGGCTAAATGTTTTAAGGTTTCAATGTAAGGTGATTAACTCAGAAACAATAAGATTAATGGCTTAAAGGGGTTTGCAGGGAAAAATAACTTGGTGGGTCATTTAAGCTAAGCCTATTGTGGTTTTAAAACAAAAAGGCATTAAATCATTTCCTTAAAGCATGCATCTTATAGTTTCAAACCGGTTCCATGCAAAATCTGAAGGTAATCTTCCTAGGGGAGCATAACACACAACAAAGACATAGAATGACTATGAAATGCAGTCATATGACTCAAAATCTCACATGTTCTTATATGAACATCCATTAAAATTTCAGGCATCACCTAATCTCTCAAGTATCAAATGTTGACTAGGTTTATGCAATAAACTACATAAATCGATCCACATGATTCACCTTCCTCTCAACTTGCATAATCTAGATTCAAGCACACAACTCAATTCTCAGTCTAAATACCGTGACATAATTTCTTGGTTCACATTCAACATTCATCATAGCAGTTCAAGTGCACAAATGCAAAAATTTTAAAAAATGTTTCCAATTGGTCCCACCCCCACACTTAAATGGAACATTTTCCCTAATGTCTTTAAATCAATGAAAGCACAAGTAAGGGGATGAGCACATAAGGACTCCTCTGAATAAAAGAGGCTACAATGACTTGAAAGCAGAAGTTAAAAACAGGCAAAAAGAAAATAACGTACTAAAATGAAAGCAATAAGAAAATTTGAAATGGAAAGAATCAAAATGATAGGATAAGGTAAGGGGGCCTCCTAACAAGTGCTTGTTTAGGGTTACAAGCTCAATCCCTATCAACTAAAATCAACCAATATATGTTGGAGCTTTAAGCTCCATCACCTCCACGATTTGCACTTGAAATCCCTTAAAGTAAGGTCTTAGCTGATGTCTATTGACTTTAAACTCTTTTTCTTGGCACTTTGAATCTCCATTACTCCATGAGGATATACCTGGGTAACCTTAAAATTACCTATCCATCGGGAGTGTAGCTTAGTTGGAAAGAGTTTGAGGCAGGAATGATATAAAAGTACTTTCTATCCTACCATGAATGTCTTCCTAGAGATGTTGCGATCATGGAGTGCCTTAGTCTTCTCCTTATAAATTTAGGAATTCTCGAAAGCTTCATGTTACAACTCTTTGAGTTCTTGTAACTATAATCTTCTATGGGCACTGATGGCTTCTAACTCTATGTTACATTTCTTGATTGCCTAATAGGCCTTGGGTTGTAGCAATATTAGAAGGTGGCATGGCTTCCCAAAAATAAGCCTGTAAGGTGAAATCCCTATAGGAGTTTTGTATGCAATTTTGTAGGCCTATAAGGCATTGTTGAGGAAAGAAAATCCAATCCTTTATGTTAGGATTCACCGTCTTTTCTAAAATGAACTTAATATGTTGGTTGGATACCTTGGCTTAGTCACTCATTTGAGTGTGATAAGGGGTCGAGACTCAATACACCACTTGATATTTCTTCAGAAGATCCTTTATCATTAGATTGTAAAAATGAGTCCCTTTGTCATTGATGATGGCTCGCGGGACGCCAAACCTAGAGAAAATATTAGATTTTAAAAGATCTGTAACCACTCAAGAATCTTTAGTTCAGGTGGCTTTTGTTTCCACCCATTTTGACTCACAATCAACTATAAGTAGAATATGTTGAAACCTAAATGAAGAAGGAAAGGGAACTATGAATTCCATGCCCCAAACATAAAAAATCTCATAAATTAGTATGAGGGTTTGGGGCATTTTCCCATGGGGACCCAACGTACATATTTTTTTTGGTGCTACTAATGATGTTTTATGTCAAGAATTTGCTAAGTGTATGAATAGGGAATTTGAAATGAGCATGATGGGAGAATTAAATTTCTTCCTTGGACTTTAAATCAAGCAAATGAAGGATGGAATCTTCATCAATCAAGCAAAATATAAAAAAGAGCTACTCAAGCTATTTGAGATGAATCAAATTAAACCACTTGGCACACCCATTAGTGTTTCCACCAAATTAGACAAAGATGAAGAAGGTAAGTTGGTGGATGTCAAGCAATATTGAGGTATGATTGGTAGTTTATTATATTTAACTACAAATAGACCCGATATTATGTTTAGTGTATGCTTATATGCTAGATTTCAATCAAATCCAAAATAGTCTCATTTAATGGCCGTGAAGATAATATTGAGATATTTGGTTGGTTCATCATCTTTAGGTTTATGGTACCCTAGAAATGTATTTATTGAATTAATTGGTTATTGGGATGCGGATTATGCCTGTAGTTTGTTAGATAGAAAGAGCACTTCTAGTACTTGTCAATTTCTTCGACATGCATTAGTATCTTGGTTTACCAAAAAGCAAAATTCGATTGCTTTATCTACCGCCAAAGCGGAATATGTAGCGGTCGGTAGTTATTGTGAATAAGTCCTTTAGATTAGGCAACAGCTTAGGGAATATAGTTTGAAAATGACCAAAATTCCTATTAGGTGTGATAATACTAGTTCCATTTGCCTAACTAAGAATCCATTTCAACATTTAAGAACTAACCATATTGAGATAAGGCATCATTTTATAAGAGATCATGTGCATAATGATGATATTAAATTGGAGTTTGTGGACTCACATCATCAATTGGCCGATATATTTATAAACCAATGAATGAAGATACGTTTTGCATGATTCAAAGAGAATTAGGCATGATTGATGGTGCATCTTTATTATTTCTATGTGTTTCTTTATTTCTAAATGCTTTACTCCCTTTGTTTATGTTTATGCATGCTTTTGTAGCTTATGTATTCTCTTGCACATATCTTTCTCTCTTATGTGTGTTTTTCATACATGTTTTTCAATCTTTTTTATAATGTCAAAAAGGGGAGAAATACCACGTCATCCTGCCAACTCAGCTTTTTCCAGATTTGACCTTTGCTTGGTATTTTCAGTATATCTTCGTCTAAAGACCTCATTTTGACCTGAAATTTGATATGTAGGCTGCTCACATGTTTTTCTAGCTCCCTGTAAAATTTCATTGCAATCAAAGATCTATAAGGGTGTCTAATGAATCACCAAAGTTGCAGTATGAAAACTGATACTGATTTCAGGTTTCATTCGTTACCTACAATTTCAAACATCAAAGTGCATCAACCCATCCTTCAAATAAGTTAATATTTTTCCCTCAAACACTCAATAATAGCAAAAACAATCAAACACATAAAAGGTAATGAAAAGGAATGCAAAAGTTCATACTAACTAAGTTTAACACACACAAATAATACTTAAAACACCTAAAAACAATCTAGAAACATAGTATGAAAACACACTTATTAATTAGACTTAAACAAATTCAGTCATACATAAACAACACTTAAAAAATATTTCACTGTACTTAAACATATCAATAAACATTAAAACAATTCATCACATTTCCACTTAATTATACAACTTATAGCCTAAATGCCATCCTAATTCAATTCCTAATATGTCAAATCCACAACCAAGTTCTATTAATCATTAAAACCACAATTCAATTCCTAAATGTCTATATGCAAATATTTATGCAAATGTGAGACCTTTCCTAGCCTAACTAAACTTTATCTTCTTTCTCTTGATCTTCAAGCTTGATCATTACTTGAGCTTTGTCATTTTATCTTTGATATCCAAGTTCTTGATCGTTTAATGCTTGAGCTCTTCTACCTTTGGCTCCACAAACATATTTTTACACTTCAACCATTTACCTACGTTAATTACACATCAAAACTGAAATATTAGAAATAATAATGTTTTGTCATCATCAAAAAACATGATTAGAACCACTTTGGTTCAACATGGTGGAATGATATTCCCTTATCTTAGTGTATAAAGCACCCACTTGGGCACTAAGCTGGTCATAGTGTGCAGTCAAAGATGGGTTTGTGTATGTGGAAGGCCCAACCTCAATGCCCTCATCATCATCATAATTGGCTTCCAACTTTTCACTAGTGTCTTATGCTTCTAAAGATGATCGAGCTCTTTTAAGCCTAAGATGCCCCTTTACTTTTTCAATTTAGCCCATCTAAATCCATAACAAGGTTTCTAAAGGCTCTATATTTATGTTCTTCCCTAGATCCAATGAACTTAACTTAAGCCCCAGGTTCATTATCAAACTTGAAATATAACAAGATCCACTCAATGACCTTACTATTTTCTTGCTTTAATGGCTAAAGTGAAGAGCCAAAGAACCCCTTATATTAGACCTCACATCCTTAGCTATGCACCACATGTGAATGATATCACTTAAGTTCACTGCCCTTAAACCCCTTTATTTACTCCAATCATGTATGCAATCAACTAATGAATAATATTGAGTGCTGGGGTCTTAATCTTAGTGCTCTTTATGATAACTGCCTAAATATCACCATCTCTCATCCTACTTTAAAATTTAAAAACATCACTTAAAGTTTAAAATTCTAATCGAGCATTCTTGGTTGTCAATAAGTCTTTTTGTTTTTTAATTAGTAGCCCCAGGGTTCTACCAAAGTCCTAACAGGGTATGGAAAACTATTTCTCCCTACCTGGAATTATACCACATCACCATTCTCTGCCTACACTAAATACTTCGTCAATGAAAAATATATGCAACACACTATAATAATAAAAATAAAAATAAACAAAAAATGAAATAAAGTTGGTTTTCCTTATAACAAGTGCTTGTTTAATAAAATAACATCGACGACCTCTTTGTGTTCATCCTTTATTAATTTTATTATTCTGAACCCTCATTTTCTTCTTGTTCTTTCCCTCAGAGCTTTTAGGATCTTTATCTTCCTTTCTCCATTAGTTTACTTCCTTCATGTTAAGGGTGGACCTATGCTCTCATTGTATTTTTCATGGCTTGGATTCATCATTAAATCAAACTCTAAGGATTCACATTTTATTTTTCCCTTTAAAGCCCTTAAGTTTCCATTAATAGAATTATTAAAAGAAAAGGAATGTTACTTCTCATTCAAAGATGAATTAACATTTTCTGAATGTGAGAAAATAATATATTAATCTTCAATTCTAAGTTTCAACATATTCTATAAGAAATCAATCAAAGGTTTTGAAGTGGATAAGTAAGGTCTACCTTAAATGAAAGGAATCTTATCCTCATTCTTTATATCTAGACTCATGAAATCAATAGGGAATATAAACTTATCAACTTTAAACAATATGTCCTCAATAGTACCTCTTCTATATTTAATATAACTATCCACCAATTGTATGCTCATCCAAGTAAACTTAGTGATTTATAATCCTAATTCATGAAACAATTATTTGTCATGAGATTTACACCAGCCTCTAAGTCAGCCAATGAATCATTTAAATGTAAACTACCAATTGTACAAGGGATTGAGAAACTCTTTATGTCTTTTAACTTCTGGGGTATTTTATCAACAAATACTACTACACATTCTCAATTCATCATCATCCATGAAGACTCCTTGGCTTTCTTTATCAAGAGAACATTATGCAAAAATTTTGTGTACTTCAATTCCTACACAAGAGATTCAACCAAAGAAGTGTTAGCATTTAATTTGTTAATATGGTTAGGACACTTACCTGTATATTCATCAAGTTACTTAAGGCTTAGCTTACCAGGATACAGAAGTAATAACTTATATTCCCTTGCTTCTTTCTTCTTCTTCTCTTCATTGTTTATCTTCTTCTTTTCCTTTTTCCCTTCTTTTTCCTTCAAAATATTCATAGCTTCTTTCTCTACTTCTGTTACCTTGCCAGCTACCTTGTTATGATCACTCAAGAATACCACGTGTACTTACTCCCTTATATTTTTCTTTATGTTACTAAGGAAATTACTATGTGATCTCTTCAAAACACTTTAGCAAGTTGCCGTCCATGATTTTCCCGATTTTTATAATAAAAGCTTCAATATTATAAAATCAAACATTAGAAGTAGTGATGTACTTGGCAAGTAACTCGTCCAAACTGGGTTGCCTAGAATGCTAATGTTGTTAGAAACTAAGTGAATGGATTTACTTCTATTGGTTTTAGCTTGTCCATAAAAAATTACTTCTATTGGTTTTAGCTACCTTAAATTATAAATGTTGCTATATGGGTTGTTCTTTCAATTCCCCACATAGTCCACCTATTTGATCTAACACTTAACTGTTCATGATTGGAACTCGTGATTAAGGTACACTCCTCTATAAAAATAATAGCTCAAGACTTAAGCTAAAGTAAATGAAACCTTCTTCCTATCTAATTTTCACATTAATGCCTCAGTATTAACCTCTAATAATGATACTACATCGATATTATGTATCCCCCACTACATTTAGACTTTTGACATGTATTTCCCTATTGATATGTATTCATAGCTATAGTCTCTATGAGTTCTTGAGGATTTTACGAGATCTTGAAGCTTGTAGTACCTCTAAAGGATGCATTAGTCAGCTATTTTGTTGTAAAATTCAGCCCACCATGGAAGGTTTATACTGTAGTCAGTTCAAGTATCTAAATAAGCTTAAATAAATAAATATTTTAACATGCAAATCAAAGTAAATTCAATACCAACTTTTACAACAAGTGCATCGGTCATCAAGTAATATAATGGATTTAAGTAAGAGTTCAGATGTTGATCCCATAAGAAAAATACTATGAGTACTAGGTAACTCAAATCACAACATCTAAATAACTCAAAGTTATGATTTGTGAAAATTAACACAACTAAATGAACTTAAAAAATTTCCATTTAATGTAAAGAAGTTCAAGTATGATTTAAAGATTATCAAATTAAATAATTAGCTAGGTTTAGGCTTTCAATAATTCAATTGAGTTGTGAAAGGATTGGAATCTCTAATCTAGGGTATCTTCACGAAATCAAGACAGTATTATGCTTAAGATAATGGTTTATCTCTATAAATTTAAATTTTAAGTTTGGTCACTCATCAAATTTAAGCAATAGGTTTCAAGTTTAAAAGTTTCATCTAAAAATACACTTATGTCTACATTAATTCCCTCATGATTAATTAAAGTTTAGTCATCCATTACTTTAAATCAATTTTTTATTGATCTTTCTAACAATTAAGGTTGATTTCTCGGATGCTTGATCATCTATTGGCTTTATCTTAAGTAATTAGCTTAAAACACACATTAAACATTCAAATAAACAAAGATCATCATCCAATATGCATAAGAAAGTCAATTAAAGCATTTACTAGCCTTACCTTAGCTAAAAGTCATATTAGAAACAAATTTGAATCAATGAACAATAAGAATGAAAGTTAAGTAACATATTCTTGACCAACATAAGAGTAAGATACAAATGAGTAAAGAGTTTAAAATGCACCAATTTAAGCTCCAAATTAAAATAAAACTCTTAATCACGTGTACAAATCCTTAGGAATCTTTAAAAAACTTGAAATCTTCAAATACAAGATTTTAAAATGAAAATAAAAAAGAAAGACCTAACCTAAAGAGATAAGATGAAAAATCTAACTAAAGAAGTTTTTATGGCTACTAATATCTCTTTAATTATACACAAAAATGTCCATTTTTATGTCCCTTGGACAGCTACTACAAGTTGGAGAAAGTTACAAGAAAAAGCATTAAAGATCCAGCTATAAAAACATGAGGTCGGCCATCAATGGCATCGTTTATACCCTCCATTGAATTTTTGGAATGAGGTACTTTAATGCTAGTTGGGGGAGTACAATTGTGGTCATAGGAAACCATCATTGTGCTCCTAAGAAAGGTTTCTTTCTTGATCATTTTTGCACAATTATTCAATCTTTTACTTCATCCTACAAATAAAAAAAATTTCAAATATAAATTGAACATTTAAACACCAATATAGTGGTAAATATATATTAAATAAAAATGAAAAGCACCATTAATTATGCCCTTAAAAATTTGCATTACCATTCCCAAATCAAGGCCATGGTAGGGACACTTTCTCAATATAACTTTCAAATATTCCTAAGCCTCATACAAAATCTCATGTTCCTTCTGTTGAAAAGAAATAATCTCATTACACAATTTAGCCAATTGAGCTGGAGGGAAGTGCCTTGTCAAAAATTTTTCTGCAAGCTAGTTTCAAGAGGTTATGGAACTAGGAGGATTTGATTTAACCCAATATTTGGCTTTATTCCATAAAGTGAATGGAAATAGACTTAATCTCTTAGTGTTCCTAAAAGTTCATTCAGCTTGAAGGTATTGCAGATGTCTAAAAAATTAGTAATATAGATGTTTGGGTCCTCATCTGGAAACCTATTGAAGTGAACATAGTTTTGGAATATCTAGATCATTTTTGGGTTTTAATTTCTAAACTTGTTATCTCCACCTTTTTCTTATGGATGCTAAACTCTATACCTTATAGAGATATTCTTGACAAATCCCTATTGTAAGTCGTGATGTCGATCCTAATTCTATATCCATATTGTCCAATTGTATGTAATGAACCTCAAGCTTCACACGACTATCAGATTTCTTCTCCTGTAAACCTCTCCAAAACTTTCCCTCTACTTCAAGACTAGGCTCAAGCAAATCCATAGGATGAATCCAGATCATAAACCGAAATACTTAACCTAAAAATATAAGGACAAATAAAAGAATAAGAATAGAAAAACTCTTAAACAAAATAAAAATTGCAAAACATAAAAATAAGAAATTTTAAACAAACTAAAACAAAAAATAAAAAAAAAGATGGATGGCCTAATAAAGAGTATAAAATTCTAATAATCAAAATAGTTCCCTAACTATAGTGCCAAAAACTTAATACGTATAAAGCTTACCTAAATTTTAGTAAAATATAAACATAAGAATCTTAAAAAAACAATAATAAAAAATGCAAATAGGTAAGCACACCTATTGTAGTGTGATTTAGCTAGTTAAAGTCTAGATTGTCAATAAAAAGAACTATAGACCACTAGAGAATTCCTATTCTTATCATCTAACTTATTTAATGGGTGATAGATTGATTTAATTAATGAAAATAAACAAAAATAATGAATGCAAACCCAAAGACAAACTTACGAGAATTGACAAGAAATCATGAGTTAGGAGCAGGATGGTTAATTCCCCTAAGATGTATTCATATTCATCAATCAACCTTAATTTAATAGATTGTTCATCTTATCTTAGACCATAAGTTCCGTAAATTGGACTACACTTTCTCTCAAGTTATGTAATTCCTATCAATCTTGATAACTTAAGAGAAATTTCACTCTAAATATCAATTAAATGCATTAACATGTTCTACGAAACGTATTCAATTGATTAGATTCACACCAAATTCAGACATCTCATATTAGCCTATCTCTAGGTCTCCATGAAAGATTCATAACTTATGGATTGATCTATTCATACAATTGATTTCTTAATATAAACATATGAAAGCACATAATTGGAATTGTAGTTTGCATTTATATAATAACAAAAAAAAATTACATAAATTCCATAAGCAAATGCAACAAAAATTTAGAAATTCAACTTCAAATCCAAGGAATAGTGTAGTGCTACGTCTTAGGGTTCATAATAGTCTAGATCTTATACAAAATTTAGTTATTAAAAATCATGAAAACAATAATAACAATCATAAAAAGATAAGGGATGTAGAAACTCATGGTCATGGTTGTTGAATATCTTGACTTCTTTATGATTCTTGTTAGAGAATGAATTCTTAATCTCCAATCCTATGTGTTTTGATCTAATATCCCCCTTTTTCTCAAATACTTGTTAAGATGGCTTGGGATTCTCTTCTAAGGTCTTGGAAATGACAATTGATGTCTAAGGAACCATAAAAATCGAGAAGAAGACCTAAAATAACTTAAATATGTAAGTTTCCTTCAACAAGGTCATGGCTTAGTTCACAATCGTCAGCCAAGGCATGACATTTTCTATCCAAAAATCGAGGTCTGTCTTATAGCCACGAGCCAAACCGTGAGCTAGGGCATGTCATCTTCTACACAAAAATTAGTTTTATCTTATAGCCATTAGCTAAACTGTAAGCTAGGGCGTGGCATCTTCAACCTAAAAGCCAAGAATTTTCTTATAGCCATGCGCCAAATAGTGCACCCAACTTTTTGCTCTTCTTGCTCTTCTTTTGATTCACTATTCATGGCTTATACTATGACCTTAATACTTTTCACGAACTCAATGACTTGATGCTCTTACTCCTCAAATTGATTCCACACTCAATCTATCTCAAAAACTTCACCTAATTGCTCACCAAAGCCTTATAAAAGCATAAACATTCATCAAAACAACAAAGCAATATCTTATTTAAGATTTAGCCAATTATGCACACAAACTGCATGGAATTGCCCCTCAAACTTAGGATCATGATCATAAAATTCTACCTAAAAGTTGTATAATTAAGATATTATCAATAAACTATTGAAGGTGGCCTAAAGTAGGTGATGTCCCATTAATCTTCATGGTCATCCATCCATCTTCCCAATTGTAACCTAGGACTCCTTGTTCATCTTCATACCATTAGCAATATTGCCAGTGGTAACTTTGTCATGTCATTTCAACTATTTAGTAGATACAAAAATATGATCTAACATTTAAACTAAAACTAAAATAAAACATAAAAATCTAAACTAATTATCACCTAGCTATTTTAGGAATCAAATAAAGCAAATTACAAATTAAAATACAAGAAACAATAATAAAGGAAAATAAAAAATAACAATATTAGCACATTAAAAGTCTACACTAATTGACACTGATATCTTCCTAGTATTACTAGTGAAGATCCTTAGTAATGATGCCAAAAACTTTTTAGTGATAATCATAATTATAACGTAAAAGTAGCACTAGGCAAGATACCTATTATAAGTTATATAGTGGATCTAATTTTATACAGATATAATATGACGAGGATTTACTATAATTACTAAATCAACCGACGTGTAATTATTTAGAGAAATGCAAATTAAAGCGATTAATAAAATTAAATTACTAAATTAGCTATTTTATTTAATTTATGTAAATAATCATAATATGAATTTAAACAATTTACCAATATCTAATTTATAGTTAAGGGTTTTGGATTGAAATAAACCAATGGATTTAAGAAACTATTGTGTCACTAAATCTAGGATATTTTCTCAAAATCAAGACACAAATGTGGTTAAGATAATACCTTATTTCTATTGATCCTATTCAATTATTTAGTTATTTAAAAACTTATGTAATAAGCACAAAGTTTAGGAAGTTAAAACCTAGAATTCCCTTCTAGACTTAAGACCCTCAAAATTGGTAAATGTTTGATTATTTACTAATTTAAATTATATTTTTTGTTGATTTTTTCAATAATTAGTATAGATTTCTCATATTATTAATTTTCTAAGGTTCTATTCTAAATGGCCAGTTTATTATAGATGAAGATTAGCATTGATGTGTAGTCTACATTCCGAAAGTTTTAAATAAAATAAATCCAAGTTCTTAAACCTAATAATATTAAGACCACAAATAGGCAAGTACACCTATCATATTGTAGTATAACTTATTAAGAGTCCGTCAATCCTATAAGGATGCATTAAACTATTATTAATCTTTTTTTATTCATTATCTAACCTATTAACTAAATTAAACTAATAAACTAACTAGAAAATTTAAAGTAAATCCACTAGATTAACAAAGAAATTCAAGAAGTTAGGACCTAGTTGGCTAATCACTCTAATATATGATCATGTTCATGATTCAAGTTTAATTTAAATTTACTTAGACCGTAGATTCCCTAAATTGAATTTTACTTTCTCTCAAGTTATATGATTCCTATCTATCTTGATAAATCTATCATAAGTTCTCCTTAATCAAAATATCTATTAGGAGCATTAATTCATTCTATGCAACCTATTATTTTGATTAGATTGATACCTAATCCAGAAATCTTATGTAAGTCTATCTTTAGATCCTCATACAAGATTCATTACCTATGGATGGATCTATTCATATAGATGATCTATCGGTATAAATACGTGAAATATAATAATTGAAATTGACCATTATATTTGCATGGAAATAAAAAAAATCAATATCACCATAGATAAATCAAGGAAAACATTTTGAAATTAAACCTTAAATTAAAATCAAGAATAATAAAAACTAAATCTTAGGGCTTATAAACACCTATATCCTATGTTAAAATTAGTTCCTAAACATATTGAAATAAACAACAACAATAATAAATGTAAGTAACGATTGAGAAGCCCATTATCATACTTGAATCTATTAAATCTCTTTTGACTATTGCTAGATAACCAATCTTGATCTTCAATTCTTAAATTTTAGATCCAATCTTCTCCTTCAGTTTTCCTCAAAGCTTTGTAAAGATGGCTTATAACTCTCTTTTCTTCTCTTAGTAATGGCTCTAGGTCTCTATGGACCAACGGGTTTCATTAAAACCTAATTTGGCACTTAAATAAGCTGAGTGACCTGACTACCTCATGGCTTAGGTCATGAAAATGAGGTACGCT
This sequence comes from Pinacopodium congolense, assembly GCA_028565735.1. Taxonomy (NCBI): domain Eukaryota; kingdom Viridiplantae; phylum Streptophyta; class Magnoliopsida; order Malpighiales; family Erythroxylaceae; genus Pinacopodium; species Pinacopodium congolense. The sequence goes on from JAOXYD010228896.1 coordinate 16,118, forward strand.
GTGATCTTTGTAGCATGAATTCCAAATCTAGGGGTCACGACCTTCTCCCCCTCTTTACTCTATTTATGGTTTTCTTCCTTTTATTGATTCCAAAATTCATCCTTCTTTAAGTATGCATTAAATCGCTCACCAAGATCTATAAAAACGTATAATTCACTCAAATTATCATAAATAACATCTCATTCAAAATTTAATCAATTAAGCATCAAATTTACATTGAAATACCCTTTAAACCTAAGATTATAAGCATGAAAACATGCCTGAGATATTTATAAATTAGACACAATCAAACACATAAATATGAGATTATAACTTAATTAATTCATCTACTTTCCTATCCTTAGCTATTTTAAAAAATTAGCTAGTCTTAGTAATTAATGAGCATAAAGATTTAATCTTAAAGCCCATATTTATTGATAAAAAATAATAATTAAGATATAAACAAAATTAAGGGTTAAGAGTATAATTAGAATAAATTTCCAAATTATAATCCAATAGTTAATCCTTTAGTTTGAAACTCTAAAAAGAAACCTTAAGTATCTATTACACAAAACTAAAATAAAACCTAAACTCTATGAATTTTTTTTTGTAAAACTAATATATAATCCTTAGAAACCCTCTAAATTATGCCTATATATGGCTAGATTAGGGTTAATTCAATTTGGGGAGAGTTAGCTAAAATTACCCCTTGAATTCATGCTAGAACAAGCCTCCAAATACTATATTAGCATTTAATATTAATGATCAATGGTGCCATTTATAATCTACATTATACTTATATCTATAAAGTGGTCTTCAATGGTGGTTGCTCACTTCACAATGGCATCATTAAAGGGTCACATTATTCTATTAAGATTACTATAATGGTGGTGTAAATGATAGATAAATGGAGTCATTAAAGACTAATAAAGGGTCACATTATTCTCTTGAGATTAATATAATTGCAGTGTAAATGATAGATCTATGGTGTGATTAAAGACCCATAATGATCTTCTTAAAAAGCATCAATACTTTATCTTTTCTGCATAAAACTCTAATCTTGAACCTACATTTTTATTAAATATACACATAAATTAGACAATTTAATATCAAGATAGGGCTGAAAACATGCCAAATTATATCTTAAAATTATATGTAATACACCTTTATCCTAAGTTAGTTTTCAAGTATTTAGAATACCATTCCATAGTGGAGATGTGATGAAAAGAGAGGTGATTGAGCAACTCATTAGCTTAATCAAATAACTTACAGGAGATGTTATTATTATGAAAAATATTGACCTAATTTAGAGTGATTAGTCTATTAAGGGCAACCAGCCATAATATTAATGAAGCTATGTGGATATTGTGGTGAAACCATACTAACTTGGACCATTAGACTTGGGGTAGATCTTCAAGGACTAAGGAGAATGGGATTTGTTAGTGAATTTTCCATATGGATGTTTCATCTAAATGACCTTATCTTCTTGATCCTATCTAGGGGAATAGGGCAGTAAAGCTTAATCAATAAGGGAGAATTCCTACAATTGCATACCCGATTATTATTCTTAATGAGTATTTTGAATTTAGCATCAATTGATAGAAGGTTATGATAAGAATGTATTATATTAAGTTTTGATATGTGATTTCATATGGTTTCATCCCTATTTTTTATGTAAAAGTGCTTAATTTGTGTTAATTAAGTGTTAAATGACAGATTTGACCTTTTCACACAAAGTTTGGATTAAAAGACCAAATTTGGAGAAGAATTGGAGCAAAATGAAGTAAGAAGCTACTGAACAGTGACTTAAATAGTTGTTTCTACATCTAATCAATAACGTCGTTTAAGTCACTATAACAACCGTTTAAGTTCCAACCTGTAGATTCTTTAATAATGGTTTGATAACGGTCGTTTAGGGTACTATTAACCACCATTTAGCATCTAGAAACTGAAAAAAAAAAGTAAGGGCAAAAATGGCTTTTTACCTATCCAAAAAAATTAACCACCATTTAGCATCCAAATGGTGTTTTGTGTTTTTAGGCTTAGATTGAATTAAAACCTTGATTTAAGGCCAATAATCAGGTATTATTTGTAAGTTTGAACACCTTATTGGAAATTACCAATTTAAACACTAGGTTTGAGCTTTTGATACATAATTGTCATTGACAAATTATAGAAGTAGCAATAGATTAAATGGTTTTGTAAGTAAAAATTAATAAATTAGTCTAGGGTTTTGATTCTTTAAATTACATAATCTAACCTTGTGTGATTGTGGTTTAAGTTAGATGTTCCCTAATTCTTAATACTCTTACACCATCAAATCTAAAGAGCTTGTTCTAGGTTATCATGTAGTTAGAGATATTTTAGAGCTTGTTGAATTTACCTAGTTTTAAAGGAACTTAAAATGCAAACATCTTAGTTAGAACACAATTGATTTAGTTTCAATGATCAATTTTCCTTCTTGGAATTCCAATTACATCTTTTACCTGCTTATCTACTTTTATTACTTGTTTCTCTATACTCTGAATTATTGTTTATCTACCTTTGTTTCTTTAGTCATACTTTTTTTTATTTTACTTTCATCGCATCAGGGGTTTTTACATTTAATATAACATTATAAATAGCATTTTCACCCTAGCTCTCTATGGATTAACCCTATCTCAATCTATTGTATATAGATTTTCTAGGCTCCTTAGGTTAAAACATGCAATAATTGCTCCTACATTGTGTGTTACGTTGGTTAGGAGACTTTAGAACTTTGAATAATTTTTAAATGATTTTACTTTGAAAACTAACAAAATAAATGCAAGTGCACCTATTGCAAAAGTAATATAATGGAGTAAATTTAAGACTCTGGTTATGGATCCCACAGGGAAAATTTTTTCTTAATTACTAGGTTAATCAGATTAAAATTATTTAGGAAAATCCAAAAAAATTGATTAAAAATCTAAAAATTGCTAAACTAGACTAACTTGGCTTAAACACTTCAAAAATAATTTTTAATTGCTTCTAAAAATTCTGAAATTACCAAATGTGTAAATTAACTAAGGAATAGATGATTGATGATTTAATGGAGCTTTAAACACATTTAAGGTCTGATTAAAGTTCCTTCACAAAATCAAAACAAAGTTATGGTTAAGACTTTGCTTTTTCTTAATTTAATCTTTTCTAATGTTTGATTATGTTTTAAATCAAGTTAGTGGGCTTTAATTTCAAGAAGATGAGTTTTGGAAAATTAATCTTAGATATTTAACTTTCACAAAAAATCTAGGTTTGGCCATGCAAAGATTAATTTATGTTGCTTATTAACTTTTCTAACAATTTAAAATGATTTCTCAAGCTTAACTTGCCTTAAAAACTAATATGAAGTGGCCAGCTCAAAATCAGTTTATTTAAACCTTCATTAAACAAAATACAGAACCTTTAACATGCCTTTAAGCTCTCTTAAATCATACAAAATTCAATCCTTAGCAATAAAAATGAATTAGCCGGACATATTGGTCAAGACATACAAAATATATAACTCATATAACATATCTTGATAGATCTATAAATATATACTGAAATAATATATTACAAAAAAGGTTTGTAGAACTTTTGGACGTGTCTTGTAACTCTTAACTTAATCTGAATTATAGTACAACCTTTGATTTGAATCAAACTTGCAGAAAAATTGAAGAACATACATGGTTATAAGCATAAGAACAAATACTTTGATTAATTTGAAAATAAGAGCATAATAATGAGTAATCTTAGCCAGAAACCCCCTGAATGTGAGTAACAAGCTCAGAAATATACTTATACAGCAAGCTAAGATTTTTAGAAATCTAGAAACAATACAAAAATTTGAAGAACAAAGTGTTTGAAGCTAAAGAACTAAGAAGAGAGAAGGAGAATTCTCTCTATCTATTGGCAGATCTTATTTCTACCCCTTTCTTTTAGTTTCTTTTGTGTTTTTTTTTTAATTTTTACAGTTGCCAACTTCTCCCACATGTGCTATAAGATAGGAAAATTAATTAGGGATGCGCTAGAGCTGCCATCTTGGAGATTTGGGGCTGAAATTGTTGACTGCTGCTATCAATGGCACGCTACCTCCAATCAACAACACCTTGAGAAGGCGTCGTTAATGCTCGAATGCTGCACCCTTAAATGACCCCCTGTTCTTCCCTTAATGTGACTCTACTAGGGGGCTGTTAATAGACATAAATAAGAGGGATTCTTCAAGTTTTTGCTCCAATCTTCATCATCAAGCTCCATCTTGCAAATTAAACATAATAACACATAAATTTAGCAATTAAGCACTGAAATAGGGATCATAATTCAACAAATTAACCATTAAAACTCTATCAATTTAACCTCTAACAATTCCCCCACACATAAGCATTTTCTTGTCCTCAAGTAAATTAATTCATCATCAAGTTCATAATAGGATATAAAGATAGGAAAAATCAATTAAATTTGATACTAAAATTACTGAAAATGCTTTCTTGATCCATCAAAATTATTGACACATGGAAATATTATAAGATTAATAAATCATATCAAATAAAAAATTCCTTTAAATCATTTCATTATTTTTGAAATTTCAACCTAAATCTAAAAATCAATTCCATATGTAAAAGGAAAATGGCTAAGTTTAATGCATCATCTTTTCAACATTTGCACATCTTTTAAAACAAAAATTAAAAAATGAATTAATCACCTAATTAATTAAATTCGTAAGATAAATAATTGAGAAGTCATTTAAGTTTTTTTACGCAAAGGTAAACATTTTATTGTGAACAATCTCCGGTTACTCAACTGTGTCGTAGTAACTCAACTGACTATTTTATCTCACTCATAACTTTAAATCTCATATACGTATATATTTAATCTGTTTCTTTTCTTTCTCTTTCTCTTTTTTTTATATACATATATGTAAGATTAGAAATCAAAGGAGTGCTTCTGCTTAATTATTTAACTAATTAAGTAATTATTATTATTATTATTTCTTTTTGGGGTTAATTTCGGTTCTTTTTCTTTGAATGAGGTTAATGCCTTAAAATACATTGCAAAATTACTCAAAGAGTTGCATTTTATGTGTGGAATATAATTCTAATCATTAGGTATCTACCTTCTAAATTATGATAAAGTCATTTAGTCATTAATAGTCAAAATTAATCTGATAACATTTCAAATTGCCAAAATAATTGAATTCAAATGAAAGCATTAACAATAAAAGGATCAAAATCAAAAAAATTTCCACAAAATAATAGACTACGATAAATTCGTCCCCCACTCTTAAACTAGACATTGTCCTTAATAATTAAAATAGAAAATGAAAAGCATAATGTAGGAGAGTATGGAAAGAAATACACCCATTTGATGAAGACTTAAAGATCCAATGGTATAATGGAACGTACATGAAAGAACTAAAATAAAAAAAAAGATAACGTAGAAGGAATAGTAAAAAGAAACTCCACTCATATAAATATAGAAGTCAAATATATCAAGAAGCAACATATATCAAAAAGTAGGCAACAAATCTGACAACATAAACCTATACTTGTGAAAGGGAAACCGATACTACGAAACTAAAACAACTGAAACAACTAAAACAACAAAATGAATAACAAAAGAGCTAAGAAGAAGGGTCATCGACAACCCTAGATTGTTGATAATCCTCGATACTACGTACTTGTGTAGTCATATCATCCACCTGATGCTGAATGCTATCCAATTGTGAATCAACTACCCCCTAAAAAATAGAAAGCTTAGAAAACAAAGTGATATGAAACTCAGAAAACTCAGAACTGAGGTAACCCTCCTTGTTAATCATGTATTGCATCATTGCAATATGAGGATTGTTTGATGATAAAGGTGGGGTGGCAGCAAGTGAAACACGTCTCGGTCGAGGAACAGTCTCAGTAGAGTCAGATGATGCTTCACCCATCTCTTCCTCAGGGGCATTAGGTGTTGCCTTAGGTGCATGAGCATCTTCAGTACCTTTCTTGAATCCTTCTCCCTTGGCAAAAAACAAAACTCCATTGCTTCAAAAGGGTTGAATTGATCATAACCTTAGAGGACGAATAAAAACCTCCTCCAAATCCAAAGGAACTATAGTATATGTAAATATCCTTATTAATAAGTAACGAAAACTGAAATTCGTGGGTGGCCTTTTAAGCTTGACCACATCCCGCATACCAAGAAATGATAATTCTCGATAATGGTATCCCGGGGGTAGTACCTAATCCAAACAAAATCTTATGCAACAAGTAAATTTTAACAACCCTCATCTCATTGAGTCAACTAGCCTGAGGGCAAACCTTAGAACTAAGGAGGGCAATAATACTACACTCCTGGATACCTAGGTTAACAGTGGCATAATACCTGCTATTCCTAGTCAATGCCAAAGCCTACCTCGTAGCAAGTACAAAAATGTTGGATCTATATAAATCGAATCACCATGCAATGGGTCCTTAGTCTTTATATAGACATCACCCTCATTAGGTACTCCCATCATTATCGAAACAGAAGCATGAGTTAACAGAATAGGAATACCTTGCACCGAAGATCAAACTTTGATCGTCTCTGAGTCTGCTTTATCCTTGATATTTACGTAGAACTCGCAAACCAAGTTATGATAGAAATGAGCTATAAATGTCACTACCGTCTCCCATATGATGCTCTTAAATGCTCCAGAAAGGTCAAGTTAAGCCTCAATATCTGGATGGATTAGTCGTTCCTCGATAAATGCATTAGTTTGGTGCGATTGGTACCAGTTGAAATTATCCACATTTGTGAATAGGGAAGGATCATAAGCTAATCGTTTCCTTAATGCCATTAAATCAAAAATGTTTAACAAACACACCGAAGAGGTTAGAAAATTCAAAGAAAATCATAAAAATTTTCAAAATTTTTTTGAGAAAATTCCTAATTTATTTCAAAATTCCCAAAATTTCAATCGAAACTATAGGCTAAAAATTTGGTATTAATAGAAATCTTATGAAATTATGAACACAATGATACGAAATTTCAATTAAATGGATGCCTAAATCAAGAGAAAATTGAAAAAGAATACCTTGAATGGAGAAAAAGATTTGGATATGCTAGAGCATATTCTGAAAAAATCTATTGATTTTTTAGAGCGATTTGAAGACAGAATATTGTAGAGGACTTGAAATGTGGCAAATAGACTCTAAGAACGCTAAATTTGGTTAAGAAATGAGGAAGATATGGAATTTCAAAGGTTTAGGGCGAAAAAAAGGCAGAGAGAAAACATGGAAATTGCTAGGCTTTTATATCTTCTACTTCTATTAATGGCACCCTATTCTTCCTTCAACAGTGCCGTTGATAGATGAACAGGGTATTGTTAAAGGCCTATAAACGTTAAACAACGGCACCCTCTCAAACATCAACTTGACCCTATCAGGGTGTCGTTGATGGTCTGTCTAAAGCCAAATTTGATCATTTTCCTTCCAAATTTCTAACTAAAACCTCCTAGATTGAAGTCCTAATAACATGAATTGAAATACCCATCAATGTTCTTTAAATTCAAGGCTAAAACACACCTAAATTTAAATCAAACACACCAAACTAAGGATAGACTAAGGAAAACACATTAAACTTAATTCAAACACACTTCAAAGACTTCAACACTTTATTTAAAAGATCCTAACACCTAAATAAAATAAAATCACATATAATTAGCTACCTAACTTGAAAAATTCCTAGTTCAATGAGGATTAAATAATGAAAGAGTCTCAAAAGACTCCTTAACTAAACTAGGCACATACAACTTCACTCTTTGCCCATTAACCTTGAAAGATGAGTGAAAATTACTAACTTCAATTGTTCCAAAAGGAGAAATCTTGGTCACAATATAAGAGCCTATCGATCTTGACCTTAACTTTCTTGGAAACAACTTAATCTCAAATTATACACTAAGACCTTATCACCAACCTTGAATTCTCGCTGAATGATAAGCTTATGATGCCATCTCTTGATTCTTTCCTTATACAACTTAGAGATATCATAAGCTTCGAGACGAAACTCATGCAACTCATTTAATTGTAAAAACCTTTCCTCTCAAGCCTTCTTAGAGTCAAAATTCAGAAAATTTATAGCCTAATAGACATGATGTTTTAACTCAACCGACAAATGAGAAGCCCTACCATATACCCATTTGTAAGGAGACATTCCAATGCGTGTCTGATATGCAGTTCGATCTGCCTATAGTGCGTCATCCAACTTCATTGACCAATCTTCTCTTGAAGAGCTAATGCTTTTTTTCTAAAATTTTCTGGATTTTTCTATTGAATATTTCAACTTGACTGTTATTTTGAGGATGGTAAGGTATAGCAACCTTATGGGTAACGCCATACTTGGATAAAAGGGATTCAAATTTTTTATTACAAAAATGTGTTCCCCTATCACTTATAATGGCTCTAGGTGTCCCAAATTGAGTGAATATGTTCTTTTTGAAGAAACGAACTACACCTCATGCATCATTGGTTGGAAGTGCAACTGCTGTAACCCATTTACTCACATAATCAATAGCCACTAAGTTGTATTGGTTAAAGTATGATGAATGGAATGGACCCATGAAATCAATACCCTAACACATCAAAGACTTCACAAACCAAAATATTGGTTAGTGGCATCTCATGTCTCCTAGAAATATTGTCAACCCTTTGACAACTATCACAAGACTTCATATAATGAAATGCGTCCTTAAAAAAAGTTGGCCAATATAAACTACACTCAAGCACCTTATGTATAGTCCTAGTAGGGCCAAAGTGTCCTCCAGTCTCCTTTGAGTGACAATGATTTAGAATTGAAGAAACTTCTTCAGCAAGAACACATCTTCAAATTATTCCATCAGCATATATCTTGTAAAGAAAAGGATCGTACCAAAGATACCGCTTAACTTTAGAAAATAATTTCTTCTTCTGTTGGTACAAATAGTCATGAGATATCACATTACCAGCCAAGTAATTCACTATGTCCACATACCATGGTAAGGTAAGCATGGCTAATAAGTGTTCTTCAGGAAACACCTCCTTTATGTCTTGGTTTTCTCCTTTATCCATTACTCCCTTATTTAGACGAGATAAGTGATCTGCCACAAATTTTTCTTTACCTTTCTTATCTTAGATTTTGATGTCAAACTCCTATAATAGGAGAACCTATAGAATCAATCACGGCTTAGCATTAAGCCTGTTCATAAGGTACTTTAATGCAAAATCGTCCGTATAGATTATAACTTTTGAAAGAACTAAATAGGACTGAAACTTCTCAATTGCAAACACCATAGCTAACACCTCATTGTCAATGGTGGTGTAATTTTTAGAGCATCATTCAAATTGCGACTTGTATAATAGATTGGATGGAAAAGCTTTCCATTCTTTTGTCCAAGTGCTGCACCAACTACCAATTCACTCGCATAACACATCAACTCAAAAGGAAGAGACCAATTAGGTGATACCAAAATAGGTGTACTCGTAAGCTTTTCCTTTAACAATTGAAAAGAACATATACACGTATCATCAAAGTTAAAGATTGCATCCTTGGTCAAAAGTTCAGTAAGGGGCTTCACTATCTTGGAAAAATCCTTAATAAAGAGTCTATAAAATCCAGCATGTCCAACAAAAATTGAAATTGCTTTAACTGAATTTGATGGTGGAAGTTGAGCAATGACTTCTACTTTTGCTAGATCTACTTCAATCCCCTTACTTGAAATCTTATGAACTAAAACTATGCACTCTTGCACCATGAAATGACATTTTTCCTAATTCAAAACCAAGCTAGTTTCTTTACATCTCCTTAGCACTTTCTCTAGATTCTACAAACATAAATCGAAGGATGTACCAAATACAAAAAAATCATCCATGAAAACTTCAATGCATGACTCAATCATATCTATAACAATTATTATCATGCAACGTTGAAACGTAGCAAGGGAATGAGCCAAAAGGCATACGTTGATATGCAAAAGTTCCATAGGGACATGTAAATGTCGTCTTTTCCTGATCCTCAAGAGCCATAGGAATTTGTAAGTAACCACTGTATCCATCTAAATAACAATGAAAACTATTCCTAGCTAACCTTCTATGACTTGATCATTGAAAGGTAGAGGAAAGTGATCCTTTCTTATGGCGTCATTTAATTTACGATAATTAATGCACATATGCCAACTAGTTACTTTCCTTGTAGCAATTAATTCTTCTTGTTCATTCTTTGTGAAAGTAGTCCCTCCTTTCTTTGGTAACCCATGTAGGGTCAGAAATGGGATAAACAATACTAGGATTAAGGAACTTGACTACATTTTTCACCACTTCCTTTATATTTGGATTCAATCTACGGTGAGGTTTGACTAAAGGTTTACTTCCTTCTTCAATGAATGTTCGATTAGTACAAATAGAAGGACTTAATCCTTTAATATCCTATAGCATTTTATTGCTTTCTAAGAACTATTAACAATCTCTTCTCCATCGTGTTACTTAATGATTATGAAATAATAACAAGCAATTAAGATGGAGGCTTAAAAAATACATACTTCAAATTTGAAGGGAGAGGTGTTAATTTAAGAGTTTGAGGCTCTTCATTGGGTGGCTTTAGAAGGGTTTGGATTGGCCTATCAAAAGGTTCAAACCTTTATATTGTATCCAGTTAGAAGACTCCTTCCTAACTTCTAATTCCTTTAATGCTTCATTGACTTCCTTTCCTTCATCTTCTTATACATTTGAATGGATCAAAGCATTTTGCAATGAATCTGAACAAAGATATTCAAATGGATTAATTGGAATAGAATTAACTCCAATGAAGTTACATGAATCCAGGGTGGATGGATGCTTCATTGCTCGAAAAACATTGAACTCAATCTCTTCATCTTAAAATCTAAGAATGAGCATTCCACCATATACATCAATCAGTGCCTTGGCAGTAGCCATGAATGGTCATCCTAAAACGATAGGCACTATACTATCCTCATCTATATCTAAAATAAGGAAATCAATAGGAAATATGAATTTATCAACCTTAATAGAAACATATTCAATGATCCCTCTTGGATATGTTACTAATTTGTCAGCCAATTATAGTGAGACAGTAGTGGGTTTAGGCTCCTTCAATCCTAACTTCCTGAAAATTGATAAGGGCATTAAATTAATGCTTACTTCAAGATCCATCAAAGCCTTATTAAATTGTAAGCTCCCAATTGTACAAGGAATGGTAAAGCTACCAGGGTCCTTGACCTTTAAAGGTAACTTCTTCAGTAGGATAGTAGAACACTCTTCATTAAGCTTCACAGTCTCATACTCCTCTAATTTTCTCTTATTGGACAGGATTTCCTTAAAAAATTGTGCATAAGAAGGCATTTGGGCAATTGTCTCAATAAATGGGATATTGATATGCAACTTCTTAAACATCTCCATGAATTTCCCAAATTGCTTATCTAAGTGTGTATTCTTCAACCGTTGAGGGTATGGAATCCTAGGCTTGTAAGGTTGTACATTTGGATTAGCAAATAACCTAGGTGGCTTATCTGAACTTACATCCTCATCATCCTTCTTTTTCTTCTTTCGTTCTTCCTTAACCATTTCTTTTCTGTTATATCCTTCTTCTTCTCTGTGTTTTTTAGTCTCCACCATCACTTGCTTACCTTTCCCCTCTTCATTCTTCCTTTCACTTGCAACCACTTTTTCACTTCTTAAAGTAATTGCTTTTGCATGCTTTCTAGGATTGACTTCAGTTGTGTTAGGAAGCTTACCGGGTAGCCTTTATTGTAAGAATTGAGTAATCTTTCCAACTTGATTCTCGAAAATCTTGCTTGATGCTTCATGATTTTTTCATTCTAGAATCATTTGATTGGATATACTTAAGAATGGTTTCTTCAAAATTAGGTGCTCCCGTTTGAGGTTGGTTGGCTCTAAAGCTAAGTGGAGGTGCTCGTTGAGGATTAGCTTGAACTTGTTGAGGTGGTTAAAGATAGTTTTTTTTTATTAATCTATGAAAAATTAAGATGGTTCCTCTAACTAGGATTACAAGTGTTTGAAAAAGGGTTTCCTCTTTGCATATTAAAATTACTAACAAATCGAGCTTCTTTTGGTTCTCGGGCAAAAGGACTTCCTTTTTAACACTCTAATGATGAATGAGAGGTACTACCACAACTTTCACATTCTAACTTATGAGAAATACTACTAGCACTAGTCATTAAACTATCAAGCTTCTTGTTCAGTACTTCCAATTTAGCTACAAGAGTTATTGTATCATTGATTGCATGAACACCATATGGTTTCTTTGGATGGCATTCTGAATTATACTGAAAACTATTTATAGCCATATCCTCAATCAGATTGTAGGCTTCGGTCACAGTCTTGTGTATTAGATTACCTCCAGCTGCATCATTAATGGTACTATAAGTTAAAGTTGTCAATTCAGTGTAAAAGATATTAACTTTCTTCCAATTGTTAAATCTATGACTTGGACACTTTGCAAGAATCTTTCTAAACTAATCCCATGCCTCATATAGACTCCCATTCTCATATTTTATCATTTTTGCTATCTTAGTAGGTGGGAAAAATTTAGCAAGGAACAATTTCATCAATTCATCCCGTGTAGTAATAGACTAAGTTGAAGTGTTGATAACAAGGCTTTCACCCTATCTATAACAGATAAAAGGAAAAGTTTAAGCCTAATCACAACATCAGAGACCCTATTGCTTTTAAAAAGATCACAAATATCAAGAAAGTTTTGAAGATGTTCATTGGGATCTTTTAAAGCTGAATCTCTAAATTGTGATGACCTAACTATTGAAATGATACTATACAAGATTTCAAAATTATTTTCATTGACTCTGGGTCGCAAAAGTGTTAGGGGTCAAATTTATATATTTTTAATAGTTAATTTGTTGAATTATGACCCTTAATTCAGTGCTTAATTGTTAAATTGATGTCTTATTATGTTTAATTTGCAAGATGGAGCTTATTGATGAAGATTAGAGAAAAAATATGAAGAATTTCTCTTGGTTCTGTCCATTAAAGGCCTCTTGGTAGGGTGTCATTGTATGAAGAACATGGGGCCGTTTAGGGTTGTTGCATTCAACCACTAACGGCACCCTGAGAGGGTGGCGTTGCATAGAGGCAGGGTGCATCAGCACCAAATCTTCCAGATTTCAACTTTTGGTATGTTCCTAATTAATGCTAGTGTCTGATAGCACATAATGGGAGCTCTCCAGGTCCTAAAAACATCTAAAAAAATACAAGAAACACAGAAAGATTAAGGAGATTAGATCTGCCTTAGAGAGAGACTTCTTCTTCTCTCATTTTCTAGCTTTTCCTTAGTTCTAAGCTTAAAAAAACTTAGTTCTTCGAATTTGCGTATTGTTCCTAAGTTTCTAAACATTGGAGCTTGTTGTTAAGACTCATATCTGAGTATATGAATCATCCAAGGGAGTTTCTAAACGTAGATTATATCTTATTTTGTTCCATTTTTTTAGATTAATCAAGGTTGATATTTTTATGCTTACATCTATGAATGTTCTTGATTTTTCTGTAAGATCTTTATGAATTAGAGATTGGATGGAGTTTAAAATCAAGTTGAGAGTTCAAGAAACATCTAGAAGTCTTTTTGGGATTTGTTCTAACATCTAAACTTTATATTTAAGCTCTTAATTTCAGATCTATCAAAGTATGTTGCATAAATTGCATATCTTGTATGTTTTGATGCAAATGTGTGGCTAACCGTTTTTGTTGCTATGGATTGATGTTTTGATTATTTGAAAGAGTTTTAAGGCATGTTAAAACATCTGTATATTTCTTATTGAAGGTCTAAATGAACCAATTTTAAGTTTTCCACTTAATATTAATGTTTAAGATATTTTAAGCATGAGAAATCATCTTAAATTGTTTGAAAAATCAATAAGCAACATGAATTAATCCTTGCATGACTAAACCTAGATTTTTTTTTTTTGTGAAAGTTAGAGTTCTGGGATGAATTTTCCAAAACTCACCTTCTTGAAATTAGAGCCCATTTACTTGATTTTAAGGCATAACCAAACTTTAGACAAAATTAAATAGAGAAAAGGCAAAGTCTTAAGCATAGCTTTGTTTTGATTTTGTGAAGGACTTTAATCAGACTTTAAACTTGTTTTAAAACTTAATTAAATCATCAATAATCTAATCTATAGCTAATTTACACATTTGGTAATTTTCAGAATTTTTCATAAGCAATTAAAAATTGTTTTTGAAGTGTTTAAGCCAAAGTAGTCTAGTTTAAGTCATTTTCCAATTTTTAATCAAAATTTCTAGATTTTTCCTAAATAATTGTAGTCCAATCAACCTAGTGGTTAAGCAACTTTTTCCCCATGGGTACGACACTCAAAGTCTGAAAAATTACTCCACTTTATTACTTTTTTACGTTAGGTACACTTGTTTTAAAATTTTGTTGGTTTTCAAAGTAAAATCATTTCCAAAACACCCACAGTTTTAAAGTCATCTAACCAACGCAACAGAGGGTGACTAAACCTATAGAATATCTTAGGTCTTACATAATTGAATCAATAGGATAGGAGGGAGATAAAATCGGGATAGAAGTAATTGTTATTATTAATCTTTGATTTTTCAAGTTCTTGCACTCTTTATTATCAAATTATTAGATTACTCTAGTTTAGTTTAATTTTAATTATTTCCAATTTATTTTTTACCTTAAAAAAGTATAAATTTTGTTAGCTGACTAGTCCTAATTCCTATGAGATAATATCTGTTATACTACAAAGATACAATTCGTATACTTATGATATATCATTAAAGCTAGCAAATCAACACAGGCCATAAAGTTTTATGGAAAGGGATAGAGGTAGACAGATCTAAGATTGAAGCTATTAAGAAGTTACCACCTCCTTTCTTTATTAATGATATTAGGGTTTTCTTATACATACTGGTTTTTCTCGTTGATTTATTAAAGATTTTTCCAAGTAGTTAGGTCTTTAACATTTTTGCTTGAAAAATATGTTCCTTTTTATTTCTCTAATGAGTTTTTATATCCTTTTAATGTTTGTAAAGAGAAATTAACTAATGCTCCAATCATGATAGCTCCAAAATTTACTTTATCTTTTAAACTAATGTATGATGCAAGTGATTATGTAGTAGGACCTATACTTCGATAAAGAAAAGATAAGTATTTTTAGCCAATTTAATTTGCTAGCAAAACCTTGAATGATACTTAAGAAAATTATACAACCACAGGAAAGGATTTATTAGCTGTAATATTTGTTTTTGGTAAGTTGAAATACTATCTTATCTTGTCTAATTTATATTGATCATTCCACATTATGATATTTGTTAAGCAAGACTAATGCAAAGCCTAAGCTTGTTAGGTGGATTTTATTATTATAAGAATTTGATTTTGAGATCAAAGCTAAGAAAAAGGAGCTAAAAACTGGCAATAGACCACCTAGCTGGCCTTGAGAATCATTATTCAAAGGAGATAATAGAGGAAGAAATCAATGATTCCTTATCGATGAATGGTTGTATACATTAGAAACTTAGGTAAGTGAGGTACCTTGGTTTACCAATATTGCAAAGGGATAACAGTCAATCAAGTGATCAAGTTTTTGACATTTTTTCAGTTAGGTGATCAAGTTTTAAAAAATTTCAA
>JAOXYD010228897.1:0-18166 GCA_028565735.1 Pinacopodium congolense
AAGTTTAAGTTGGGCAGTTAGCAAATGCATTATCTACGAGAAGTGTGGGGAGTCTTCCAACCAATACAAAATCCAATCCAAGGGACCAACTAAAGGTATAAGTTATATCAGGAAAAGAACTAGAGGAGCCATTAGACATGGCTAAAAACTCCAAGGAGGAAAGCCAAGAAAAAGTTTATAAAAAAAAAACAAAAGGAGGAGAAACCTTATGTCCCACCACCACTGTACAAGCCCAAGATTCTTTTTCCGTAAAGGCTTAAGAAAAACCAAATTGATGTATAATTTGCCAAGTTTTTGGATAAAGTAAATAGGTTATATTCTAACTTGGCATTTGTGGAAGCACTAGAGAACATGCCTAAGTACTCTAAGTTTCTCAAGAATATCTAATCAAGAAAGAAGACTTAAGAACAAAATCAAAATGTGGCTTTAACGGAGAGCTACAGCTCTGTCATCACTAGTTATATACCATATAAGTTACAAGATTCGAGGAGTTTCACTATACCTTGTGTTTTTGGTAACTTGAAATTTTCTATGCGCCTATGTGATTTAAGAATAAGTATCAATCTTATGCCTTTGCCAATTTTCAAAAATTTGGAGTTGGGAGATATAAAGCTAACATCCATGCTTATACAGTTGGTAGATCAATCAATCCAGAAGTCAATTGGTATGTGGAAGATGTACCTATTAAGTAAACAAGTTCTTTATTCCAGTATATTTTGCAGTGATTGATTTTGAAGAAGACATTAATTGTCCATTGCCTTTGGAGAGACCATTTATAAATGCCAGAAAAGTACCAATTAATGCATATGAATGGAAGCTAGTGCTAAGGATTGAGGATGAACAAATGGAATTTAGCATGAGTAAGTCATTGAAGAATTTGGTGAAAGGGAAGGATTGCAGGAAAATAGATGTAGTTAAAAAGTGTGTGAAGGAGTAAAAAGTGAATTGTATTGAGGAAGTGAAGATTAAAGTCATGAAAAAGTTGATAAGGAGGAGGAGTTAGGTGCAAGACCAAATCAAGGAATTTTAGTACAAACGAAGGCTCCTATCCCATTCTCCATAGTGAAACCACCTATACTTACATTGAACTCTTTACTTTCATACTTGAAACATGTCCCCTTAAATGAGAACAAACTACTACCCATTTATCATTCCTGTAAAAAGGACTTTGCAACAAACGGAAAAGGTAGTTAAGATAAGGAAGAAGCGACTTAGAGTAAGGTTGAAGTTGATTCCGAGTAAACTCAAGAGTTGATGGAAAACATTATTTGAAGTTGATCAAGTTTACAAACATGGGACTCTCGGAATGGAAAATTTTGAAGCAAAAACATTTAAGGTGAACGGGCATCATAGCAACCTATACCTTGGAGAATTTCCACTAAAAGAAAAGAACGTATTCTCTTACCCTTCTCTTATTCCTTCAAGTTAAAACTGAGTATGGTCAAGTTAAGGACCCTAAATTAGCATGTTTTTTTATTCGTAGTTAGTTTAATTTTTAGCTTGTGCGTTTAATTGAGGTCTTGACTTTATATATATATATATATATAATACAAGTTCATGTTAAAAAATATATTAAATAGTTTTATTTTTTACAAAAAAATTTTATTTAAAAAATTCAAAAAAAATTTGCAAAAAGAAAAAGAAAAAAATTTCAAAATAAGTTTTTTAAACTAAAAAAAAAGTTTTTGGTTAAATCGAGGTCGTTACAGTGACAACCAATAGCAATCTGGCCATTTGCATGATTTATTTTTTTATTTTACCATTAAGTGATGTTTTCCTTTTTCTTAATTTATTTTTTATTTTTATTTTATTTGTTATTATTATTAGTTTCTTTTTATTTTATTTTATTTTTCTTGTATTTTTATTCTTTTTATTTTCTTATTTTTTTAATTATTATTATCTATTATTATTTATTTAATTTTTCTTTTTATTATTACTTTTTTCTTTTTATTTCTTTATTTTATTTTATTTTATTTTAGTTTTTATTTTTCTCTTTTCTTTTATTATTTTTCCATTTTATTTCCTTTTTATTTTTATTTTTATTTTTTATCATTTTAATTATTTCAATTTTATTTTTTAATTTTTTTAAAATTTTTTTCTATACCCTAACTTGTTTGAAACTTTCTAAGTTTGGGTTTATTTCTTTTGATTATAGGCTTGTTGGATAGAACCAAGGTATATTCTCTTTCTTTAAAGTTTTCAGGTTTTACCCAATACTCAATACCATGGCACCTAAGAGAAAACAAGTTATAGGAAACAAACAATCTAACAGGAAAAAGGTAGCCTTAACCAAGGAACACAAGATATAACTCACAACTTTGGTGCTCCTTTTCTAAGCACGAAGAAGGGCGATTAAGGCGAATAGAGTGATAACAAGGTCATTATAATAAGAAGCTCCTGAATTTTTTTTTAGACTACACGAGTTCAAGTGCCATCTCTCATGCTGTCTTTGTTGCAATCCCTATAAGTTTTCTTACCCTTATTCTTATTCTTATTTTTTTCTCTTTTTTTTTGTTTTTTTATTTATGGTTATAATGTGTAGCTCTTCTCTACATTAAGGATAACGAGTAGTTTAAGTGTGGGGAAGGGGTTTGGTTGCATTCCTTTTTATATCATTATAAAAATGTTATCATACATTCATCAATTCTAGGATAGTGCTAGGTCAATTTGGTATCACTTTTTTAGCTCAAATAAATTAATCAATTAACATTAAATTCAAATCAAATACCAAATCAACTTATTGACAATGTACCGGTAACAACTAGCCGAGGTGGACTATTATCATTTTTAACTTCTTTACTTTTCATCACTTTATTTTCATTCTTTTCTTCACCTTTACCCTTCATTTCATTGCTATTTGATACTGTTATGGCTATAACATGTTCCTTAGAAGTAGGTTCAGGCATAGAAGGTACGGGTCTAAGTAACCTCTAATCTAAAAGCTGTACAATCTAACCTACTTGAGTCTCTAAATTCTTAATTTAATTTTCATGAATTTGCATCCGAGACACATTACTTTAAATATATTTCATTACTATCTCTTCAAGATTGGACTTTCTTGGTCAATTGGCTTAAGAGGGCCTTCGAATTGAAGATGGGTAAAGGGATGTTGGTAATCTTGATCATTAAAGCATGGAAAACTGGGGTACCTCTCTCTAGAAGGGTAAGAGTCCATTCCTTGCCTAAGAGAAAGATAATGGTCTAATGAAGGTTCAGAGACATAAGAAGGGCTAACTTGGCAATCTATAGAAGCATGAAAAGTACTACCACAATACTCACAAACTATTTGGCTTTGGAATGCATTACTACCAAATTGAGCTTGTAAACCTTCCAGTTGCTTTTTAAGGCCAACTATTTGAGCTTGTAAAGATGGGACATCATTGATGTCCTAAGCTTTAAATGGTTGCCTACAAAAGGATTTAGAATTGTATTGAAACCTATTGGATGCCATGTCCTTTTTCAACTTATAAGCTTCACTTGGTTTCTCATTAAAATCCCACCAGCAGTAGCATTTATGAGACTACGACTTGATGATGTGAGTCCTAAGTAAAAAATATGCACTTGATCACAAATACTAAAGTTATGAATAGGACAAGTGGCAAGTAACACTCTTAATTACTCCCAAGAATCATGCAAACTCTCATTCTTATATTTCTCAAAAGATGAACTTAAATGTTTCAATTTAGCTAGCTTGGCTGGGGAAAAATTTTACTAAAAATATATGTGCAAGATCATCCTAAGTTGTGATGGAATCAGGTTGGAAATTGCCAAGCCATGTGCGAGCTCTATATTTTAATGAAAATGGAAATAGTTTAAGTCTAAGAGCATCATTTGAAACAGCAGGACTTCTATAGAGGTCGCATATGTCTAAGAAATTTCTTAAATGATCATTAGGATTCTCTAAGGATGAATTACTAAACCGAGAAGACCTTATCAATGAAATGATTGCATGTGGAATTTCAAAATGATCTGAATCTATCATAGGTCTAACAATGCTAGACTTAGGAACACTCCTAGTTTGCATAATTAATTCAAACATGGTTGGTTCTTTATGAGATTTGACATTAAAGTGCTCATGATGTTCCATTTCTATATTTAAGGTAAACACAAGCTTATAATCAAGCTAAAGGTAAGAATAAACAAAGTAAAACAAACAAGAAAACAAAAGCAAACAAACACACAAGAAAGAAAAGTAAAAGAAAACACACCATAAACAATATAAACAATATATACACCCTTGAGTAACTGACACCAATATATTTCTAATTTCACATAATATTCCATATTCTCCCTGGAAACGGTGCCAAAAACCTGCTAGGTCAATTTGGTATCGCCTTTTTAGCTTAAATAAATTAATCAATTAACATTCAATTCAAATCAAATACCAAATCAACTTATCGGTAGTGTACCAGTCACAAGTAATAAAGTGAATCTTTTTTAAGATTTCGAATGTCAGACCCATTAAGATAATGTGTATTAATGACTACTAAGGCAATTGGATTGCAATTATTTGAGGAAGCCAAGAGCTTAAAACTAAAGGGTTAGATAGACTCAAGACAAACTAAAAACACCTAAAAACTTTCCAACTTTATGATTAAATTCCAAATTGTCTAAGGATTACCAAATGATTAAATTGCTAAGGACTAGGCTTCAAATGATTTAAGTAAGTTATGAATTGTTGAAATCTCTAATCTAGGGCCGTCACTAATTCAAAACAAGCTACGGTTAAGTTATTGTCTTATCTCTAACCGTCCTAAATTGATCTTTAGTTATTTCATCAATTAGTAGGAATTAGGCTTAAAGTTTAAGAAGTTATAATCATAAATTCCATTTAAGCTTCGTGCCCTCATGATAACCAAGGTAGATTTCTCAGATCCAAGGATTAAACGATATTATTTACAGATTTTCCAATGATTTAGGTAGAAATTGTTAGATACTAAACCCTATTTAATCATATCTTAAGTGGCCAACCTAAAATCAGTATTAAACACTCACATAAACAAATATTATGATCCAAAATTGTGTTAATCATGCACTTAAAACATGCAAGAACTTATCCAAAGCTAGAATTTAGCTCAAAACATCATATAAAAACAAGAAATTCAGATTCACATCAAGGCAGCCCATGTTTTTGCATAAATATGAACAAAGAGATGAAATAAGGTAAAGAAGGGGTTTAGATTTCGCCAATTAATGATACAAAGTGTTAGGGAACCTCCAATCACCTTAAACAACTCTTGAGAATCCTTACAACAACCTATATTTACAAGCACAAAAGCTGGAAAAGAGAAAAAGAAAAAAAACCTAAGAACTACTTAAGGAAGAGAGAAGGGGAGATTTTGATCTGAATTCCCCCCTCTCAAATCCTGTCTTAGCTTTTGTAAATTTGGTTAAGGTGCTGTTTTACTCCTACAGAATGAAATTTCCACTAAATTTTTTTTATCTTTTCTTCATGGTTTTGCTTCCAATCTACATATACATAAATGTAAATGATATTTAGACGCTTTAGTATCAATTAGAAGAAAATGCAGATTAATTTAACATAAAATTGCTATAAATATGCAACAAAATTCAAGCCTAACAGTTAGTTGAATTTTGGTGCATATATCTTGTCATGCATCTTATCATAGTAGTTGGAATGATATTGAGTTATGTGCTTAAAGTTGAATTAGGTGGTTTGAGTGGAAGGTGAACCATCCTGATTGATTAAAGTAGTTGGTTGCATAAATTTGGTTAGAAATTGATACTTGAGTGATTAGGCAATGTGTGAAATCATCATGGATTTTCATATATAAACCTATGTGAGGCATTGAGCTTAGATGACTACATTTCAGTCATTTTATTTTCTTTATTGTGTATGATACTCCCCTGAGAAGCCTACCTTCAGAACTTACTCTGAATCGGTTCGAACTATTAGTTGTATGTCATATGGAAAGGATTAAGGCCTTTTTTATTTTTAAACCTTTGACTTAAATGATCCACCTGGTTCATTATCCCTTGTAACCCTTTTTAAATAGTTAACTATGTTGTTTCTTAAATTATCATCTTCTATTAAAAGCCTAGAAACCCCATTAACCTTACCCAATCACAAGTCTAATGAAGTGCTAAGTGAGCATCAACTTAAGATTTTTGGTTTATATTTTATTCTGAGATGATTTAAGAGGTACTTCTACTTATTTTGTGCATTATATATAGTTACTGCCACCTATTCTTTCCTTATTATAGTCTTGAAGTGTGCATATATTAACTCTTTTAGGCCTTCTTGATCATTTATTATTCTTCTATCATCATCCTTGATAGAGATATTCTATTCCTATTTCTTTAACCTTGGATAGTTTTATAGAATATTTTTGTATTCTTGTCCCATCTTTTAGTTATAAAATTTTGGATTTCTATTATAACTGAGAGAGAACTATATTTAGAGCTTTAACATAGTTCCTCAAGCCACTAGTTTTTTAGATTTTGATGGTAGTATTGATATGATTAAAATCCATCCATTTTATCCATCATTAGAGGATTGCCAGTCCTTTTTTGGATTTGGATTAATTCCACCTTTAAGCATTCAATTTTTTTAGACAAATAAAAGAGAGAGTGTCAATTACGTTAAAGTTTAAACCTCTATAAGCGACTTCATTGAATTAAGGATAATACAAAAGTGATTTGAAATGCCTAAGTGGAGATTTCCTTTACTTTTCAAGTGGTGTAACTTGGATAGTAATTGAAGTATGGTCAAAGATGACTGGATTTCCAAATTCTACAAAGCTAGCATGACATGGAAACTACCAGGCTAATTTAACCATGCATGTGTCTAGCTTTGTTTTTTTAATAGGAAATGGTTCCCTTCTTTTTTTATTATTATAGGTGTAAAATTTACTAATGTATCATAGGTCCATCAATTCACAATATTTTTTGAGTTTGTATTAGTCTTCACTACGTGTCTTCATTTCTATGATTTATGTAATTTTATTTTTGACTTTCACCTTGTACCTCTGAGGAATTTATAATGCAATTAAATTCTCTAGTTCTTATCAATAGGTTGTTCATTTAAGGTGTAAATATAGCTCAATCCTCCTATAAAATCTTCCTGTAGAACTCAAGATTAGCAGCATAGATGATTGTAATAGAAGAGTAATTTGTTCCTAAGTACACTAAACTTGACATTGTAAATATTGTTATGACATTTCTAGATTATCAGCTAAAACACTAAAGGATCAAAAGCAATCAAAACTAGAGGACCTTTTAGAAAAATACATTCTTTTTTTTTTCTCTACAAGACAAAAAAATTAGGGTCTTTTAAGGATGAAAAATCTCTAAGAGCCTATTATTTATTTTGGCTATTTACCATAATACTCCAAATTAGGAAATTCATCAAGCAGTTGAGTTTCCTACCATTTTCCTTCTAGACTTCCTTCTACTTTTTTGGTTTTTTGGAGCTTGGATCTATTTGACAATTAGCTGAGGATATATTTATAGGTTCCTTTATAATTTTAGATATGGTCACTTCTAATTTTCCATCAATCTTCTCTTAAGAAAAAGAAATATTATTTTAATCATCTCCATCCCCCTTTGTGTTAGACTCTAATTGAGGTATAAGTAAGGATTCTATTGTTAGCATTACTTTTCCTAGTCATACTAGTGGAAGCCTCATTACTATAGGAGTAAAAAACAAGTCTCACTTGATCCTCATATTTATTAGACTCATTGATACATTTTGTAAGAGTTGGGACAATAGGTTTACTCTTCCTAGGTACCTCCATATTACTAGAGTGCACATTACTCGCATCTTATGTTTTCTTTTCCTTGATATTAGGGCTAATTCTTGCCTCAACCTTTTTTTTTATCAATTTTCTAAACCCTTATAATGCCCTTCCTCACTAGTTTCCACAAATATGACAATAGAATTGAATCCTCCAATAGGTTTCCATTTCTAGTGTGCCTCTTAATAATGATTTTTGTTTAGAAATTCCTTTTCTATTTCCATCTCAATGTGATGTGTATGAAGCTCACCTAAGTTTTAAATAAAAATAAATGAAGAATCATAACCGAACAATACCATGACATCCAATAAGGTAAGTGCACCTATTGCTACGTAATACAGCTATCATAAGTCCAAGTTATTGATCTACTAGGACTATAACTAGCCTATCCTTTTTATCTAGTCTATTTAAGAGGATGATTAATTGATTAATTTATTAAAGAAAATAAAAAAGTAACTAGAATAAAATTCTAAATGTAACTCATAAGAATTAGCAAACAAAAATGAAGCTGGGATCTAGGTAGTTAATGCTTCTAAGATACTTTCGTATTCTTTTTTAACCTTATTTGAACCAGTTTAAGTTAAATCACACGCTCTCTCGAGTTACTCAATTCTATTTAACCTGATAAATTAAGCAAAAATTATATCTATCTTAACTATTCAATTGAATGCATTAATACATTCTATGGTACCTATTGTTTCGATTAAGCTCACACCTAATCTGAACATATTATGTAAGCCTATCTCTAAGTCTCTATGCAAGATGCATTGTTTATAAATTGATCTAAACATATATTTTATTTCTTAATCTAAACATATGTAATCACACCTTTCGAAATGAAATTTAAATTCATATAACATTCAAAACCAATATCATTGATTCAATAAACAAATCCAATACAAATATATAAATTCAATGTTAAATTAAGAAAATAATTAAATGCTACATCTTTTAGTTCATAACAACCTAAATACTACGATAGAATTAGTTCCTAGAAATTGAAACTGTAACCACAATAATAATCATAAGAAGAAGGAAATAAAGATGCTTATGATTGTAAATCTTGAATCCTTTGTCTCCTTGATGATTTTTATTGTGAAATCTAATCTTAATCTTGAGTTTTATATGTTTGAATCTATATTTTTCCTATAATCTTGTGCAAAACCTTGGGAAGATGGCTTACAATTGATGTTCTCCCTATTGGTGGCTGCTTAGAGGCTTCCCATAAGCAAAGACTTAATTTAGGCATAGGGGTCCAATAGGGCCACAACCAAGGCCACAATCATGGCTTTGCATGTGATTTTATCTCGAAAAAAACTATAAGCAAGGCGACGATCGTGGTCCTGGTCATGGCCCATCTAACTTTTTGCTTCTCTTGGTCTTCTTATAATACACCTTCCATCATTTATCTGCTAGCCATGAAATTTAATGTGGAGCTTCCTAAGTTGATGCTCTTGCTTCCTAAATTATTTGCACATCTCTTTTAATTCCAAAGGTTCATCCAATTACTCACTAAATTCCTATAAATACATAATTAACTATTGAAGACACATAAGAATCATTTGATTCAAGGAATAAGTAGCTATGCACATGAATTACATGGATTTTCTATTAAAACATAAGATAAGAATCTTAAACTTATGCCTAAAAGATGTATAATTTACGTACTATCACAATGCATACCATAACTGATAAGTGTGATTTTAGGTTATGTTTCTAGCTTATTTCTAGGTGTTTTAAGTGTTTCTTTGTATGTTTTAGCTTTAGTTTATTTCATCTTTTGCATATTTTGCAGCTTTGCATGATATTTGAAGTGTTTGAGTGTTTGTTGATTTTGTTTAGTGTTTAAGGGTGGATTTTGAGCTTATTTGAGGGATAGTCTAATGCACATTATTACTTGATTTTGCAGGCATCATAATTTCATATTGGAGTATTATTTTAGGTAAATTTGATGGCTTATGGAGAGAAGTTTAGAGCTTAAATGACCTTGAAAATTGGTGGAGAGTAGGATCAAGATGTTAGGAGTCTCTAGTTCAAATTTCAAATTATTCGGAGGTCTGAAGAAGAAGTTATGTCCAAAAGAGTGAATGTTGTTCAAAGTTGCAGAGATCAGGTCACGATCGTGACAGCACTGTTCATGAGTCCTCTGTCAGAATCGTGACAATGGGTTTAATGTTGGATGAGTTAAACGCGGGATTTTAATTATATTAACCCTCCTATTGACATATATAAAGGCTCAAAACCCTATGAGCGTCCAACATTCATTAGATAACATCCAAGAAGAGGTAAGGAAGAGGTTTTTGGTGGCTACATAAAGGAGGCAACTCAATCAACCTTGGAAATCATCATGAAACATCAACACCCAGATCTTTCGGCATTCTATAAGTGAAGAGAAGAGCTCCAAGACTTTATCTAGTTTATTCTTCACCCTCTTTACTACTTGTTTGTATGGGAAATATGATTGTTCATGTATTTATTTTTGTTATGAGTAGCTAAACATTTTATAGGAGTTGTTCTTATATTATTTTGTAGACTTCTTGCTATATGATTCAATGAATGGTTGTTGGTGATATATATTAAGTTAAAACCTTGCAATAGACTAAGCGGGTGAGTAAGGTAGCCTTGAAATAGACCGAGAGGGTGAGTTTGGTGATTGTGATGGGTAGTACAATGAGAGTCGGCTCCCAATAGACCTATACATATTCAGGTTTTGACAAGTAGTTAAAGAGAGATCTTGCCTATTTGTTAAAGATTACCTATAAGATTACTTAAAATCTAGTTAAATGGTTAGGAGAGGTTAGTAAAGCTAGAGATAGCATAATTAATCCTAATCTATTTGGCTAGGGATAGTTAATTGCATCTTGAGAGAGGGTAATTAAGCATTAGAAAGTCTTGAGTCGAACACAATTTGATCATTAAGTGAAGAGGGAAGTAAAATAGGGATAGAACAACTCATAATCTTAAACTTTGTATTATCAAATTCTTGCACTTCGTCTTGATTAGTTGTTTTCACTAGTTTAATTTAATTTAATTTATTTTTCAATTTATTAATTCCTAAAATTATTTCTTAAACAAAGAAAAACCTAAATTAAGTGGTCACTAAATGCAATCCTTGTGGGATCGATATTCGTTCTTTAGTATAAGTTACGATCCGTATACTTGCAATTTTGAGTGTAAAACTAGTAGTTTGGTTTTACAGCTAAGCACTCAACAATAACATAGCTAATTCTTTTCTAGATGGTTGTGTTCTCATCTAAACTCAACATTCTACCAATTGAGCTTAAAATATAGTTTAAGCCTTTTATAGAAAAATATTCTAGAAGAACTTATATAGGGATGGTCTTTAGCTTGGCTTTATCAATGATAAGACTTAGCCTTCATTTTTACATAAGTAAAGGATTCTATCGTGTAAGCTAGGGCCCAACTCTAGTATTCTTTTTGCAATGTCTTTTGATGGAATCTTAAACACAAAGAACTCTTCCTCACTTATAAACACACTCTTCAAACCATACTTTTACCAATTAATATGTTCCCAATACTAATCCTAAACCTAAGGATATGATGGACGCTTTGAAATAACTAACTGAGGAAACTTGTAGTTTATTCACTCCCTTCTACATAATTTTCTTAAGAGGGGAAACAATGCCTTCTTTTGAAAATGAAAAATTCCATGCATTCACATATGATTCAAGATTTAAACCTAAAAGACATAGTTCATAAGGAATAAGTGCACACTTTTTTCATATAGTTATAACTCGAAAGAACTTGCAACATTTTTATCTTTCATATAAGTTTATTTATCATCAATATATCATAAGACAAGTTTAAAATCATTATAGACCACCATACAAGCATATGGAATACATTCATAATTCTCATATATAATAATTTATGAATGGAAAATGTACTTCATGAATTCATATGCTTAGCCTTATCATTGTAAAAAGAAAGTTCCTAATTCCCCATATATTATATATATATATATAAAGAATTGTATCATCCACATCATCCATCAAGAGATATAAATTCATGTATTCCATTCTATTACAGGCCTTACTCCAAAGACTATAATTCCTACCATTTACATCATATGAGATATTTAATTTTTGGTAATTTTAAAAATATACAAAAGAAATTTCACTATGAACTAATAATTGTTAACCTAAATGGATATGAGTTAAAAAAACTTAAAGACTGACACCAAAGGACCCAAATTTGTGTGGATACCTCGAACATATTGATTTTATTTTTTATGAAGGTCAATTTCATATAACACCAAATTAATAATCAAGTATCACCAAGAGACTTCACATAATTCAAGCAATGAAATTGATATTAAAAGATCAATTTTTAAACTAAGTAAAAAGGAAAGAAGGAAAAACATTGCTGGTAGATAAAAGAAAGTAACCACTTATTTTCATATTGATCATATTGACTTGGAATAAAAATAAAAGGGAGAAAACGCTATCAGATGTACATAAGAGGATAAAGACAAATGAATATTTAAATTGGTATATGAGTTTTATTAAAAAATTGCAAGTTTTTTATAGGCACTTTACATGTATACCTTGTGCATATGAAATAATTTTTTAAAAGGGGGAGAGGGAAGTTATCCCCTTTTTTTTTACTTTTACCTTTTCATATTATATAACCTTTTTAATATTGAAAAACAAAGGGAGAAAGATGATATTTTTTTGTGTTAAAACTAGATCTTTCATATTAATATATATATATATGTATGAATTAATGGTGAGTATACATAACACATTTGTTTGACATAAGAGAAATTTATTTAATGTCATTTATTTTATCAAATATCATAAAATTTTTTCCATTATAAAAAGGAGGATATTATTTAACAAAAATAAGTTCCTAACCCGTGGATTTAATTATAATAAAAAATGATGCTATTGATATATTGGATCAATCACAATTGAATTAATAAGGTAAAATAAGGATAAAATAATCCCTACGTCTTTATCATTGAGTAACTTAACTATTTTACTTCTTCTGTAATTTAATTATTGAATTCGTTAGTTTAGTTTAATTTTATAGATTATATATTTTTTGTTTAGAATTTAGTTTAATTTTCAGTTTTTTTTTACCTTAAACAAAGTGAAATTCAGATTGTTAGGCATCTATATTCAATCATCATGGGATCGGTATCTGTTATACTATAAGTTACGACCTATATACTTGTAGTGTAATGAAAACTAGCATACAAATTTTTAATGCCATTACCAAGGATCGTAATTTTAGTATCTTATTCATTTTGGATTCTTTTGATTTACGGATTTTTATACTTTTCTTATGTGACTGTAGGAAAGTGAACATAAGAGTGACTAGGAGCTTAAGCAAGTTAGAGGGCGCTAAAATTTCAAACATTACCAAGCACGAAAGAGAACCTCAGAACGTAAAACATCAAGAAGCTATCAAAAGAATAATGACTAAAGAAAGGAAACAAGGTAAGCATGAAAGAATTCTTATGGACTTCATGAGGCCTAGCTTCAATATCAATCAGTAAGCTATTACAAGACCCATAGTACAAGCCAATAATTTTGAGATTAATCCAGCATTATTAAACATGTGGCAGACGAATGTGCAATTTTATGGCTTAGCTAACGAATATATGAATGCCCACTTTACCAACTTCTTAGAAATTTGTGACATATTTAGATATAATGGTTTATTAGAAGATGCTGTAAAGATGAGGTTATTCTCGTTTTATTTGAAGGACTGAGCCAAGCTTGCTTAAAATCTCTAAATCTAGAGAACATTATAATATGGGATCAGGTAGCGTACTCCTTCTTAGCCAAGTATTTTTCACTGACAAAGACCACCAGAATCATAAAGGATATAATAAATTTTCAGTAGAGGGGAGGTTAGTGTTGGTATGAGGTATCGAAAAGGTTTAAAGAGTTACAAAGAAGCTGCCTTCACCATAATCTACCAAGGAAATTTATACTACAAGTCTTTTATAATGGAGTTAACACTCAAACAATAGGAACTATAAATACAAAAGCTGGGGGATCTTTGATGAAAAAAAAATAGATGCAACATATTATTTAAGGAAGAGATGGCAAATAACAGCTACTTGTGGATGATTGAAGGAGCAAGCAACTGCCTATGAAGGAGCGAAAGGGAGTTATCACCATGGATTCTGTGACTGCTCTATAAGCTTAAATGTCAACACTTGCTAAACATTTGAAAAACTTATAAGCTACTTCATCACCTTCAGTGAAAGTAGTGCAACATTGGTGTGAATTATACAAGCACAAAAACCTTGTAATAGCAGATTGTCTCTTAATAGAGATATGTAACACAAATCAAGTGAATTACATAGGAGCTCAATAGTAAGGAGTTAACAATCCCTACTCTAATCCTTGTAATTTAGGATGAAAGAACCACCCTTTTTTTTTCTTAGACTAATAATGCATGTAGTCACATGAAAACTCAAGGATCTCCAAGATTCCAACAAGATAGGCTTAGAGCATTGAAATTAAAGATGGACAATCTAATGGATGTATTACATTTCAAGTTTGCAAACCAATATAAAAGTTAAAAGAAGATAGAAGAAACATTTAAGCAGATTATAAAGAATCGTGCCTCATCCATCCATAATTTAAAGGTTCAGTTACCATCCACAATTTAAAGGTTCAGTTACACAGGTAGCTAATGCATTGTCAACTAGAAGTGTAGGGAGTCTCTAAGCAACCTAGATTCCAGTCAAAGGAAGCAACTGAAAGCAATCAAAGTTATAAGCGGGAAGGAACTAGAGGAACTAGCTAAGAAGAAGGACGAGCCCTAAAAAAAAGAGAGTCTAGAAAAAGAAGAGGATGAGAAGGAAACTAAGAAATATGTGCTACCATCACCTTACACTCTAAAGATCCCATTCCCACAAAGGTTGAAGAAGAACCGGATGGATGCTCAATTTTAAAAATTTCTAGAGAAGTTGAAAAAGTCATAAATCATCATATCTTTTTTGGAGGCTTTGGGCAACATGCCCAAGTAACTCCATAAGCACATACTAACTAACAAGCAAACTTAGGAGGATCCTCAGATAGTATCTTTAAAAAAAAATACAATTCCACCATTACCAGCCACATGCCCTCAAAATTGTAAGATCCAATGAGTTTTATTATCCTTGTATAGTTGGTAATCTTAAATTTTCTAAATGTTTATGTGACTTAATTGCAAGTATTAATCTTATGTTTTTATCAAATTTTAGTAAGTTGGAGCTTAGAGACATGAAGCAAACATCAATGCTTATACAGTTGGCAGATCAGTCAATCGAGAAGCTGGTTGGTGTAATAGAAGATGTGTCTATTAAAGTTGAAAAATTCATCATTCTAATGTATTTTGTTGTGCTAGATTTTGAGGCTAATAAAAGTTGTCCATTGATTTTTTAGAGGCCTTTCATTAAATTGGAAGGGCATTGATTGATGTCGAAGATGGAAAGTTAGTCCTTTGCATTGGTAAGGAGCAAGCGGAGTTTAATATGAACAAAACATTGAAAAATATAGTTGAGGGAAGCGCTTGCATGAAGATAGATGTGGTTACTGAGTGTGAAAAGTAGTAAGAGAGGAAGCAAAAGGAAGAGGTAGATTTGAAAGATAACAAGAAGGAGGAGGGGTCGGGTACGAAGTTAAACAAAAAGTTTTAGGAAGAAAGAATGCACCTATTCCATTCTTCTTAGTGAAACCACATATGCTTAAGTTACAATCCTTAATTCCACATTTGGGGTATTCTTTCTTACGTCTGGGAAAAATAATACCAATTATAAGTCCTAAAACCTTAACTTTGGAACAAGAGGAGTGGCTAGCCAAAATGAGAAAGAGGAGGATTATAGCAAGATTAAAGTTGATTATTAGTAAACTTAAGTCTTAGTAGAGAGGATCATTTAACATTGATTAGGTTTACAAGCAGAAGGCTCTCTAGTTGGAAAATTTTAAAGAACAGATGTTAAAGGCCAATGGGCATCATGGTAAGCTATACCTCAGAGAATTTCCACTAAAATAAAGGGAAGTAATCTCTTTCCTTTCTCCAATTTCTTAAAATCAAAATTGAGTATGGTTAAGCTAACAACCTTAAATAAGCATGTTATACTATTAATTATGATTCTGTTAAGTTTTATGATTTTTTTCTGTTCTTTATTTTAATCTCTAAGTTATTTTTTATTGTTATCTTTTATTAATAATTCAAATAGAATTTTGGTGCTTTATCTTATTGAATGTAGGTTTGGGTCTATGTAACAAGCTTATATCTTCTTTCCCCCAAGTCTTCAAGTCATATGGAATGGAATAAACTCTCTCAAGCTATGCTTACAAGTGGACTTCAATTTTTATGGGATTTTTGTTCTCCTTTCCTCTTTTACATTTAACGTACATCATTTTTTTCATCTTCCAAATTAAGGACAATCTGGGTTTATTAAAGGGGTGAGGGAGATGAACTTGAGCATATTTTTTTCATTTATTCAGACACTTGAATTTTAGTAAGTCTAATAGGAACGACTTGAATATCTTATCTTTGAATGGATTAAATTAGGAGTTGATTGTTAATTGTGGTAGTTTAATTCCATCTATGTTTTTGATTTTGTGAGAATTAAGCAATTCTTGAATCATTTCTAACCCACTTATTTTTGTTTCATTTTGAGAGATTGCATGTGTTTTGGGTGACTTTGGTGTATAATATCAAGTTTTTAATATTATTGCTTGTGGATGGTCATGTAAATTTGGAATAGTTTTTAATTGAATGAATGACAAGATTATATATGCTTAAATAAAGTGAGAACAAACATTCACCCGGTTCGCTTTATAATGATAAAAAAGTTAAAGTTCATGAGTGGAGCTAGCAGCAATTTGCAATTGAGAGCCAGCTGAGTAACCAAGGCTGTTCACGAAAAAATGTTTATCTTTACATCAAAAGGCTAATGACATTGCAAACAAGCGAAAAAGGGTAACTGAGTTGCGTAATCGTGGGACATTTATGACAAAATATTTGATCTCATGTCAAAAGATAGGGTGAACCCTTGAAATTTAAGTTGTGCTTTGTAATTATTAATATATCCTTGAACAAGTTTGCATGATGATTCATATGAAGCAACTTAGATGCTTGACTTTATACATTGAAGGTTATCTATTTACTAATAGTGTGATTGTGTGTGATAATACGTTTTTGTCATGAAAAAATTGTGATATGTGAGCTAAATCAAATGCATTGATTCATGTTTTTTTACTCAATTAACTTTCAACTCTTGATTTATTTTGTTTTGAATGGATGTTTAGTTCGTTGCTTGAGGACAAATAACATGTGAGGTATTTGATGACACCTTAATTATACATCTTCTAAGCATGATTCATAATGATTATCTTAGGATTTAGAGGTAATTCCATATGATTTAGGTACAAATTTAAGTAATTATTGAATAAGATGTTACTTAAGTTTTTGTGGATGATTATTCATGTTGTGCAGAACTTTAGTGAACATTTTGGGGGCATTTTAGAGCCAGAAGAGGTGTGGGAACAATTTGAGGATTTAAAGCATCAAGTGCTAAAGTTCGACACCAATTTTAAAGGTCATATGTCAAGTCATTAAGAATGCGTCAAGAGAAAAATAAGAGAAACTCAAACAAACACTAGTTTTTGTACTGGTGACTTTGGTGATACAATAGGTGCACTTATAGAACTCTGATTATTATGAAATATATTGAAGTCTAAAACCATTAGGTGAGGAACTTGTATTTAAAAGTTCATGGCAAGTAGATTTGTAGAAGATGTTAAAGTGAAATGACCGAGCAAAGCTAAAAGTTGGAAAACCTAATGTAGCAGCATGACACAGGATGACATGTTTAAGTCAGTTTCTATGATATTTTTGGACCAAGAAGGCATGAAAAAAAAAACCTAGCAACCACCATTCTAAGTATAGGGAATATCCAAGTTAACAAAAGAAGGGTTTTGAAGAGAAAATACATCAAGAAACTCAAGATTGAAGGTAGAGAATCAACATTCAAGAGTACTGTCCAAAGTTCCAGTAAAGGGGGATTCAACCTACATCAGTAGTTTTCTCATTTCCATTACCTTCCTTTTAATGTTTAACATAAATAGTGGTTGTTTTAACATGATTATGGATTGCTCAATCAAGTTAGGGTTTGTTCTTGAATTTTTTATTCAAGTTTTATCTTTTAGATTTAATGAAAGGTTGTTTGTGATAATCACTTTTCAATTGAGAGATTGTTTTGATTTATTTGAGTTAAGGTGCACAATGAGAGTTTGTAACTTAATAGACCTAAAATTATCAAATTAATAAGTGATTGAAGAGAGATCCTAATTACTCCCCCTTTTGTGATAGTGATGGCATTCAATGTTAGCATATTTGTTTGGCTTACCTCGAATTTTTCTTCTAGCATTGCC
>JAOXYD010228907.1:0-18163 GCA_028565735.1 Pinacopodium congolense
CCCTCCACTATATTTTCTAGCTTTTCCTATTTACTCTTAAAGGTCCAATATTCATAAAGATTGCCCCTTTTTCCATTCCTCACCACCAGTGACACAAACTGACTAAACACCTATGTCAATCTACTCTTGTCCCAAAATTGGTCATAACCATATCAGAATCAATGAAACCTTTTGAAATGTCACAAAAATCTAAGAAGAAAAATAGAGAAAATCATTAACTGTCGACTGCACTGACTATGGTTGGCAACCACTATCATCATTTGACTTACCTTAATAACAGGATTAAAAGGCCTAAGATGCCATTGCAAAAGTAGTCAAAATCACCCCAAATCTAGAAAAAAAATCTTATTATGGCTCCAAAAGTGTTTTTCGTTAATTCATCCAAATCTAGTATGAATCTAGACTTCTTGCAATTATGAAAGTTGCTTTACTTATCAAAAGCTTTTCCATCGCCTGAGTTATTATTATGATGATTTTTCTAACAATTTTTTAGTTAATTTTGAAAAAATACTATAAATCATGTTGATCATTTTTCTTTAAGAACCCTAGTGAAATTATTAATAGTTTACAAATTAAAAAATTAAGAAAAGTTTAGGTAAGAATAAAAATAATTTAACTTCATAATTGGACCACTTCAACAAACCTAATGATCCATAGATAATTAATTAATCCTAATAACACATAGATGATGTTAATTGAGATTATTTCTTTCCTTTGTTCTAGATACTTCAACAGCGGGACTCACATTACGTGACTTTGACATAATAGCATGTCAATCATCTGAGTTCATATTCATTTAATGGTGCTAAGTTAGTGCTGGTCCTTGCGTATATTTCAATGTTGATGTGGACGATGGCATGCTAGATTAGTATAGATGTGCATGATATATAAATACATTTCTAGGTCCTAAATGACAACTAAGAAGTGGGTGAATTAGGTTCTTAAATTCTTAAAGAAAATAAACAAAACAAAGAAAAAATAATTTGCGGAAGCTAAATAAAACAATTATGAAACAAATAATATGAAGAATACTTAAAATTATTGAAAATATAATAATAAATACAAATTTGAAAATTATAACAACTTGCAACTCCTTTTTGGCTTAAAGATAACCAACTATTCTTTTTTAAGGCTTAAGAATAACCTTTAGATAAATTTTTTTTATAGCCTCAAGAATAACCTCAAAATAACAAAGCAATTTCTCACTAGTAGAGAGAACACAAATCTCACACAAACTTGGTAAACAAGCACTCTTAAACATATATACACCTTAAACTCTCAAGACACTTAATCAAACTTGTAAAGCTCGTATTCTGTATGATAATTCTGTGTTTTGCTCCTTACTTTCCCCGTCTATTTATACTCAGAAATAAGACTTATAATAGTTGGAGCATTAATCAACTCTTTTGGACCGTTATCTAATAGAAGTGTCCGTTGTATATTTTTTCTATCCATTAGGCAAATCTTCTATCCGTTGTGTAATGTGACTGTTAAGCCCTATTCGATCGATCGATAGGTCAGATTTAGTAGCCAATCTTCTAAACTTGTTTATTCGGTCGACGGATAGCTAACGTTTGGTCTACCCGTCTTCCTTCGATCGACTGTTCTTCATTCGATCAGTCGATCTCCCCAAGACGTTCATTCAATCAACCGCTCTACATTGTTCGGTCAACTAATCCTCCTTCGATCAGTAGATACTTCCTTCAGCGTTGTAGTTCGGTCAAACGATCATTTATATTCGATCGACCGACCTTCAGTCTTCAGCAGCTTCAATACTTAATTGGTTAAGTAAACCTCTTCTTCTTCAACATACCTATCTTTAAACACACTTAAACAAAAAATATTAGTAAAAGGGGTGTTTTGTCATCATCAAAATCGGATGGAACCTCTCTTGGTTCAACAATCTCCTCCTTTTTATTTATTACAAATCTAAAACTATTTAAACAATATAATTAGTTCAATACGATCTAATTTCAAGATTCAAATGATTCAGTTCTCACTAACTCCCACTTCCTCCATGCATATGTAGCTCCCCCTAAAAAAGAATTCAAGAAAAACTCCCCTTAAAAATATGCATATTCTTCTCTCCTTTTTTGGAATCAACCAAAAAGGTGTAAACATAATAGTCAAAGAGATAGCCTATCGATTCCAATTTCTCTTTTAATAGTATAGAAACGATCTTCACACAGTAGTTTAGTAAAGATATCCGCTAATTAATGTAATGTGTCAAAAAATTTAAGTTCAATATCGCCATTGTGCATATGATTTCAAATGAAATGATATCAAATTTCTATATGTTTAGTCCTATAATACTGTATAAGATTTTTTTTCAAACATATTATACTTGTATTGTCACACTAAATAGGAATTCGATCAAGATGCAAACCATAATCCCTAAGTTGTTGTCTAATTCATAATACTTAAATGCAACAACTACCAACAGCTACAAATTCAGATTCCATCGTAGACAATGCAGCAAAAAAAAAATTTCTACAAAACCTTAAAAATAATGCATTTCTTAAAAATTGGCATACACCGAATGTACTTTTTCTATCCAACAAATTATCCGCATAGTCGGCATCAAAATATCCAACCAAGTCTAAACATGCATTTCTAGAATACTATAGTCATAAATTCAAAGTGCCACCCAAATATCGTAAAATTCATTTAGCAGCTAACAAATGTGATTCTTTAGGAGAGGATTGAAACCGTGCACGTAATAAAATACTAAACATGATATCTAGGTGACTAGCAGTTAAATATAATAAACTTCCAATCATATCTCGAAAGAGTTTGACATATACCTCTTTTCCATCTTCATATTTATTCAATTTGGTATATGTGCTCATAGGGGCGCCTAAGGGCTTTGTTTAATCTATGCCAAACCGCTTTAAAAGCTCTCATGTACACTTTGACTGACTTATGAAAATGTCATCCTTCATTTGCTTGATTTGGAGTACGAGGAAGAAATTCAATTCTCCCATCATCCTTATTTTGAAGTCCCTACCCATACACTTAGCAAAATCCTCACATAAACGTTCATTAGTAGCACCAAAAATAATATCATCAACATATATTTAGACAATCAACAAATCATTTTAATCCTTCTTAATAAACAATGTAGCATCTACTTTTCCCTTTTCAAAACTATTTGCAAGTAAGAATGCACTAATCTATCGTACCATGCTCTATGTGCTTGTTTTAAACCATATAATGCTTTGGATAATTTAAAAATGTGTTTGGGTGCATCATGTTGTTTAAAACCAGAAGGTTATTCGACATACACTTCTTCTTGAATAAAACCATTTAAAAATACACTTTTTACATCCATTTGAAATAGTGTAAAACCCTTGTGACATGTAAAAATAAGAAGTAGTCTAATAGCCACTAATCTAGCTACATGAGCAAACGTCTCATCATAATCTATTCCCTCTTCTTAGTTATACCCTTTTGCCACCAATCTAGCTTTGTTTCTCACAATGTTACCTTGTTCATCTAATTTATTCTTAAAAACTCATTTTATATCAAATTTTGGGATGATCTATGGGTCTAGGTAATAATATCCAAATCTTATTTCTCTCAAATTATTGTAAATCCTCATTCATAACTAAGATCCAATTCTCATTATTTAAAGCCTCTTCTATATTCCTAGGTTCAATCTTTAAAAGAAAGGCAATATGAGACAAATTAAATTTTGATCGAGTGGTTACCCCTTGGTGGACATCACCTATAATTTGTTCAGTTGGATGATCCTTCTTGTATCTCAAATCTTTTGGTAGCTCCTTATCTCCTCCTTCTCTACTTGGTTCAACAATTTGGGATATTTGTTATCTTCAAGTGAAAGATATTCTAATCCATTGGATACATCTACATCATCAAACTTAAGTACTTTCTTTCTTTCAAAAAGGTTAATTTCATAAAAAACAACATGCATAGATTCCTCAACAACATGAGAGTTCTTGTTATAAACTCTATATGCTTTACTCGTTAAAGAATATCCTAAGAAAATACCTTCATAAATTTTAGAATCAAAATTTCCCAAACTATCTCTAGTGTTCAAGATATAACATTTGCAATCAAATACTTTGAAGTGACTAATTTTTGGCTTCTTACCATTCAAAAGATCATAAGGAGTTTTGTCTAACTTATGTCTAATATTCACCCTATTAATGACACGACATGCACATGCAATGGTTTTGACCCAAAAATACTTTGAAAAATCATACTCATTTGATGTCATTTCCTATAAAGATCTATTTTTCCTTTCTACTAAACCGTTTGTTTAGGTGTCCTAGGAAAAATTATGTGCAATTCCATGATCATCGCAAAAAAATTCAAACATATCATTTTCGAATTTTCTACCATGATCACTACTAATAGATGCAATAAATAAGGATTTTTCATTTTGTATTTTCTTTGCAAATCTAACAAATGATTTAAAACATTCATCTTTTGAGTCTAAAAATAAAATCCAAGTAAAACGACTGAAGTTATCGACAATTACAAATGCACATGATTTTCCTCCTAAACTAGCTACTTTAGTAGGACTAAACAAATCCATATAAAGTAATTTAATGGGTCTAGTAGATATTGCCAATTTCTTACTTTGAAATGAACTTTTTACTTGCTTTCCCATTTGACATACTCCACAAATTTTGTCTTTCTCGAACTTTATTGTTGGAAGTTCTCTAACAAGTTATTTTGAGTTAAGCTTTGAGAGGAAATCCATACTTGCATGTCCGAGTCGTTTGTGCCAAGTTCAAGTGCATTCACTCAAAGATATAAACATTTATCTTCAAGGTTAGTAATACAGTGTAGATCAACAATATATATATTCCTTCTCTTTTTCCTAAGAACACGACACTATCGTAATCTATCTTAATGACAATACATTCATCTCCTAAGAAATTAACCTTGAAGTTCTTAGCACATTATTGATTTACACTTAATAAGTTGTGTTTTAAACCTTCAAAAAGTAAAACATTATCAATCAATGGACAGTTATCTTTACCTACTTTGCTAATGTCAATTACCTTACCCTTGGCATTATTCCCAAACATGATGGATCCTCCATCCTTGCTCTTGAATATAATAAATTGTGAAGGATCCCCAGTCATATGCCATGAACATCTGCTATCCATGTACCATTTCTTTCTTCTCTTTTCATATAAGACAAATGAAAATAGTTTTAGATACCCATCTTATCTAGGGGTCCTTAAGTGTTAGTATGCCTAACTCATGCTTTAAAAGATTACATAAATAAGAATCACAAATATAAGTTAACTAGTCAAGTTAAATGTTAAATGAGCCAGGTATTTAAACATATATGATCTGATGGATTACAAAATAAAAACAATAATTTTGACCTATTGGTCGTCCGAACACCGAAGCTTTGTCTATTGGTCAACCGAATAACCTTTGGTCGACTGATGTTAACATTCAGTTGATCGATCCTCTGAGGATGGTGAAACTAACAAATGTATAAACAGTTAATTTTAAAATAATCAATTGAAAATCAGAAACAACTTTTAACAAATATATATACAGTAAATTTTAAAGTAAATAATTGAAAATCAGAAATAACAACATTTATCTACTTTTCGGAATCCAAATAGTTTTTGTCTTGTAAAAATTCTTATTTTTATAACTATTTGAAAAATTGTTTAGTCAGTCATAACAAAAATAAGAAATATGTCTATGATAACCACAATATGTGCAAAACAATGGAGTGTATGTTCTATATGCATTCCTATACTCATTTTTATATCTAAAATCTTTATACAAACTTTGTTGAAAATTTTGTCTATGATGCATGAAGGTCTTTTTATCATTAAATTGATGTTGGGGATTTTTTCTGGGTTTTGAAGTGTATTTGAACGCATGATGCTTAGGTTGTGGTCTACTGTGTGCATTCTGAACATTCGTAGGAGTATATTCATCTTCTAAGTTCTTTACTTTTACAAAAACAGTCTTACTAGTAAACGCTCCTTTTTTATTATTATACCCCAAACCATATTTATCATTTTCAAAATTTTGAAGACTTAATAAATTATCTAGCTTTTCTTTTCCCTTGTTGAATTTCTTTTTTTAAAGACCTATTTTCATTTGTCAGCTCATCATTGTCTTTATTAATTAACGTTATATCTGTTCTAAGGTCACTATTTTCCGATTTACATGTATCTAATTCCTCTAAGGCTTTCTTATGTTTAGCATGCAATTCTTTGTTCTTTTTGGTTAACTCTTCTATATGTTCTAACTCTTCATCACATGTATATCCATATTCATTTTCACTAAGAGAAGGACATGTCTCATTGTGTGCTATAAAGCACATGTTAGCAACTTCTTCTTCTTTAAAATTACTTGATTCGGACCATAAGGCTCTTAATGTTTTCTTCTTCTTAAAGTATTTCTTTTCTTTCCTCCACTCCTTCTTTTCCTTCTTCTCATCTTTTTTTTCTTCTTTTTGTAGGTGGGGGCATTGCGATCTCAAATGTCCCTTTTCACTACATTCAAATCATGTTGTGTTAGATCATTTAAACTTTGAATAAGATGTACCTTTTTGGCACGTTGAGGCATTCCACATGAATTTCTGTATCTTTTTTGTAATGAATACGAACTCCTCGTTCTCAGTTCCAACCGATGATTCTTCATTATTGCTCTCCTCATTTTTGTTTACTTTGAATGCCACATTTTTCTTCCTTAGCGCCTCTTGTTCCTCTTGAATGTTTGCTATTCTCATCTCGTATGTTAGGAGTGATTCGATGAGCTTGTCGAGAGGGAGTGTGTTGAGGTCCTTTGCTTCATGTATCATCGTCACCTTTGTTTCCCATGTCTTTGGTAAGGACATTAGGATTTTCTTACATAACTCAACACTAGAGTAAGTCTTACCTAGATCTTTTAGAGCACTAATAATATTATTGAAGCAAGCACACATTGAAAAAATAATCTCATTGTGCATCATACGAAAAAGTTCATAATCATGAGTAAGCATGCCTATTTTGGTCTCTTTAACGTAATTTGTACCTTCATGGGTAATCTCAAGAGTGTGCCAAATATTATATGCAATTTCATACATGGTAATCCTATTGTATTCTTCCATGTTTAAGACACAATATAAAATATGCATAGTCTTATTATTCAATGATATTGACCTCCTTTCATCTAGGAATCACTCATTTTATTTCTTTAGAACTAAATTATTTCCTACGAGTTTGGTAGGCATTGTATAAGGTTGAGATACTATTATCCATAAATCTATATTTTCTCCCATAAGATAGCATCTCATCCTATTTTTTCAATACATGTAATTATTGCCATCAAAGTAAGGTGTTCTATATGGATTATGGCCATCTAGATTATGTGAAGAACCTACAGTATTTATGAAGTGTGTCATTTTGTCTTTCGTCACAAATTCATTAGAAATTTACTCCAAATGTGAGACCTAAGTTCTGATACTAATTATTGGCCCTAAATGACACCTAAGAGGGGGTGAATTAGGTTCTTAAACTCTTAAAACAAATAAACAAAACAAAGAAACAATAATTTGTAGAAGTTAAATAAAACAATTATGAAATAAATAATATGCAAAGAACTTGAAATTATTAAAAATATAATAAGAAATATAAACTTGAAAATTGTAACAACTTACAACTCCTTTTTAGCTCAAGGATAACCAACTATTCTTTTTCAAGGCTCAAGAATAACCTTTAGATAAATTCTTTTTATAGGTTCAAGAACAACCTTAAAATAACAAAGCAATTTTTCACTAGTAAAGAGAAAACAAATCTCACACAAACTTGGTAAACAAGCACTCTTAAACACGTATGCACTTTAAACTCTCAAGATACTTTATCAAACTTGTAAAGCTCATATTCTGTATGATAATTCTATGTTTTTCTCCTTGCTTTCCCCCGTCTATTTATACTCACAAATAAGACTTATAGTCATTGGAGCATTAATCAACCATTTTGGACCATTGTCTAATAGAAGTGTCAGTTATATATCTCTTCTATCAATTGGACAAATCTTTTATCCGTTTTGTAATGCGACCATTACGTCCTATTTGGTTAACCGATAGGCTATGTTCTATCGACCGATCTTGTAAACTTGTTCATTTGATCGATCGATAGCCAACGTTTGGTCAATTAACCGTTCTTCATTCGTTCAGCCGATCTCCCAAAGATGTTCATTCGGTCGACCGCTCTACATCGTTTGATCGACCGATCTTCCTTCAGTCGACCGATGCTTCCTTTAACACTGTAGTTCGATCGATCGATCATCTATATTCAGTCGACCGACCTTAGGTCTTCAGCAGCATCAATACGTAATTGGTTAAGTAAGCCTCTTCTTCTTCAACATACCTATATTTCAACACACTTAAACAAAAAAATATTAGTAGAAGGTATGTTTTATCATCATCAAAATTGGGTGGAACCTCCCTTGGTTCAACAACATTTATACATATTTTTATATACATGAGTATGGGGAATACTAATAATATATATATACACTTATATATACAACAATATGCATACATATTCATATGTGTATATATATATCATCGCGATATCCATGTATTTCATTATTTTGATACTAAAGCATATATATATACACTATGTTTAGGTACTAAAGCATACTGCATGCATTATTTTGATTCATATGTGATTGTGTGATTGACATATCAGATTGTGTAGCAATTATAAAGGAGAAAAAATTTATAGGACATGTCATTTATTGGGTATTTATCAAGACTAGATATGTACTCGTGTGACTATAAGAAATGTTATGATATTTTGTAATATTGAGACATGATATGAACTAATCATGATTGATGCATGGCTCTTATTCATTTCCCTATATGACATATTATTGATTTAATTATGCTTAGGACGTATTGATTGAGGGCTGAACTATTAGTGAGGCTTTTCTCCTTATAACCATTCAAGGTTTAACATTATAAAGATTACCCTTCGAGATCAAGATCTTATAAATACTATTTTTCCATGATTATATATGCATTAGATGTGATCAATCATGTATTATGAATGTGTATGCATTGTAATATCAATATTTTATTGTATGTGAGTATGTTATTAGGGTATCATAAGGTTAATTGAGCTTACTCAATAAGGTCTAACTTTCCTCAATCCTATTTTTCTCCTCAAGTCAGTAACCATCGACTGCATTGTAGTGATTTTAAAGGAATGTCAGTAATAGAGATCCTATTTCATATATTTTCTTAATTACTTTTACTTGTAATTGTACTACAGCATCTATAACATGATTGAGTATGATGTAAATTTTATTTTAATATATGCTATTATCATTATTATATATTTATAACATGTTTCCTCATGCATGCCTATGCCATCATTTTATTTAACTTTATACATATTTCTATCATTAGTAGTCAAGCTTACGTGTGATCTAAGAGTTTCAGTTCTTAGGTCCTACATATCATTCACATGTTTGATTTGGGTCGTGACATATTTATAGAAATGCAAACCCCAATATGATTCATTTAAGCCTTATATAAGGCAAAGTCGTACATCTCATTATCATACCCATTATATGTATATAAAGAAATATAGAAGTATTTCTCTTTTATATCATATGCCTTATTATCATTGAAGAATGACATAAGAACTCATTTTCATTTATATGATGCTCCTATAATTTATTATCTTGTGAATATTTTGGAAATGTTAAAAAAAATATTGTTATGATGGATAAAGATGGTGGTATAAATCATTAAGAAGTTGGAATGATAGAAAATGTTACTAACCTCTATGGATCTAAATTGATGTGAGTACCTAAATTAAAATGAATTTTTCACTTTATAAGAACCAAAAAGGCACAAATGGTATGTGGATAGAAGATGTTTAAGGCATATGATCGATGATACATCCCAGTTCATTTCTCTTAAAGTAATGATGGAGTATATGTCACTTTTGAAGACAATGCCAATGATAAGATAATTAACATTAGAAAGGTTAGTAAGGATAAATGGCATTAGAAAAGTTGGTAAGAATGATCTTATTGTGATTGATAATGTATTTTTAGTTGATCGTTTAAATCATAACTTGTTAAGTGTGAGTCAACTTTGTGATAAAGAGTTTAAAGTGTATTTTAAACAAAAATCATGTATATTTATTAGGAGATAGATAATAGCATTACATTTATTAATGAGAGAGATGAAAATATTTATACTATTGATCTTAATAATTTATCTAGCTATGATGAGAAATTTTTTTCCCTTATAAATGAAGATTCTTGGTTGCATAAGAAGCTAGGACGTATAAGAATGGAGCTCATTTCTAACCTACACAATAAGAAATTTGTGAGTAAAGTACTAAAGGTTAAGTTTTAGAAGGATAAAATGTGTGAAGATTATCAAATGAAAAAACAAATCAAAAGTTTCTTCAAGAGTAAGAAAGTGGTAACATCTATTAGATCTTTAAAGCTTTTACATATGGACTTATTTGGTCATACCTGAGTTACTAGTTTAGGTGAAAAATCATATGCATTTGTCATTGCAAATGACTTTAATAGATTTACATGGGATTTTTTAGTAAAGATGAGTATTTTAGGTTTTTGTGAAATCTACAAAAAAATTTCCAAATGAAAAAAAAAGATTACAATTGCATCCATTATGAGTGATCATAGTAGAAAAATTAAGAATGAATTATTTGAAACTTTTTTTTATGAAAATGACATCTTCTGTAATTTCTTTACACCTATGACTCCTCACCAAAATAGAGTTATTGAGAGCAAAAATGGAACTTTAAAAGAGATGGTTAAGACTATGTTCAATGAGTATGATCTTTTTAAGTATTCTTACACGCAAGCTATGTCATGTGTATTTCATATATCCTTTATATAAGACCAACTATGGATAAAATTCCTTATAAGTTTTGGTGTGGAAAAAGTTAAAGATTATTTATTTCAAAGTTTCTAGTTGTAAACATGATATTTTGAACACTAAGGATAATTTATGTCAATTTGATTTAAAAATGAATGAAGGTATTTTATAAGTTATTTATTGTCTAATAAGGCATATAATGTGTTCAATAAGAGAAGTCTAACTATTAAAGAGTCAATGCATGATGTATT
Source organism: Pinacopodium congolense (assembly GCA_028565735.1). Lineage (NCBI taxonomy): Eukaryota > Viridiplantae > Streptophyta > Magnoliopsida > Malpighiales > Erythroxylaceae > Pinacopodium > Pinacopodium congolense. Next base: position 11,113 of record JAOXYD010228907.1, read on the forward strand.
TGATAAGATTGACTCCTTTGATGTGAATGAAAAATTTGGAGATGTTGACATAGGTTTGTCAAAGGATTTGAAAAAATTAGGTCTAGAAAAAAAAAAGGAAGATTATTAAGACACTCCACTTACACCAAGCAAGCATATTGTTAAACGAAGTGAGAGTTATAAGAAGGATCAGGAAATGTATAGAGATCAAAAACACAAAAAGGATCATCATTCTAACCAAATTATAGAGGATGTGTAAAGAGGTGTAATCACTAGATCCTTCCTTAGAGATTTTTCTCATATTACTTTTGTTTTTCAAATTAAGTCTAAGAACATACAAGAATCACTTAGTGATGAAAGTTAGATTTTTTTTCTATAAATGATTAATTTAATTAATTTGAGAAGAACAAAGTATGGACATTTATGCTTGGGCATAAAGCATACTAAATTATACGTACAATGGGTGTTTATGAATAAACCTAACGGGTTAGGCAATATTAGGAGAAAAAAAAGGCTAAGTTAGTAGCTGTGGATTAAAATCAATAAGAAAAAATTGATTATAAAAAGACTTTTATACCCATACCTAGGTTAGAGGCAATTAAATTGTTACTTACATTTGCATCTTGCATGGGATTTAAACTTTTTCCAATAGATATTAAAAAATTCTTTTTAAATGATTTTATATGAGAAAAAAGTTTATATTGATCACCTTACCAGTTTTGAAAATATGATGCACACAATGATGTTTACAAACTTTCAAAAGCTTTATATAATTTAAAAGCAAGCTCTTGAAACTTGGAATAAAAGATTAAGTGCATTTCTTCTACAAAAATAGTTTTACTAAGGGTAAAGTAGATACCACCTTCTTTATCAAAAGAAATAATCATGACATATGAATTGTTCAAATTTATATTAATGAAATTATTTTTTATGTTATTAATAAAAAGTTATGTAAGGAATTTTCTAAATGTATGAGTAAGAAATCTGAGATGAGAATAATAATATGGCTTAACTTCTTCATAGTTTACAAATTAAGCAAATGAAGAATATGATCTTCATAAATCAAGCAAGTATACCAAAAATCTATTTAAACACTTTGGATAGACCATATAAAGTCTTTGGGAATATTTATAGGCATTGCATCAAAGTTGAACAAGGATAACGAAGGTAAATCTATTGAAGCCAAACTCTATCAAGGTATGATAGATAGTTTGCTTTACCTTACCATTAGTAGACTCGATATTATGTTTAGTGTGTACTAAATTTTAGTTATGTTTCATATAAGCATATCTTTTAGCGGTTAAGTGCATATTTAGGTATTTATGTGGAATCTCATCTTTAGAACTTTGGTATCCTAGACATGCATATATGGAGTTGGTTGGCTATTTTGAGGTGGATTATGTCACTAGTCTATTAGATAGAAATAGCTCTTTTTACATTTGTCAATTCTTAGGTAATGCATTAGTTTTATGATTTAGTAAAATGTAAAATTCCATAATATTGTTAATTGTGGAACTAGAATATGAAGCAGTTGATAATTGTTATATAAAAATACATTGGCTTAACTAAAAACTCAAAGATTATAGCATAAAGTCATTAAGGTCTCTATTAAATGTTATAAAACTAGTGTCATATGCCTTACAAAGAATCCTATTAAACATTCTAGGATCAAGCACATAAAAATAAGATATTATTTCATTAGAAATCATATATAAAATGGTGATGTTGAATTAGAATTTATTGATACAGTACACCAATTGGATGATATTTTCATTAAATCAATTAATAATTATAGGTTTTATTTGATTATGAGAGAATTAGGCATGATTAATAATAAATTATTTTGAAAATATTGTGAAATTTTGTACACTTTTTGAAATTTGAGTAAATTCTTTCACAACAATTGGTTTTATGATAATTGGTAATTGATATCTTTTCAATCCTCTAATAACATAATTTTAATGATATTAGAGTTTTTATATATAGAGAGTTACCTCTTGAATGTTGATTATACTTATAAATTGTGTTTTTAATACATACTATAACTTTTAAATCTACTTCATACTTTATGGTTTCATAGTATATTGATGTGAATATTTAAGAGTAAAATTTGTTAAAATGCATAAATTAAGAGAGAGTGGGGTTTAAATGATGAATATATATGAAGCTTAGATTTAAGAAGAGTAATGAGCATTATTTTGCTTTGAATGTTTTTAATTTTCTAATATCACATATTTTATCATCATCAAAAAGAGGGAGATTGAACTAAGGGAAATTCTAATCTTGATTTAGATGATAATAAAACATGTTTGTTGCTAATAATTTGCTTTGTGACAAAAGTTTTAAAGGATAAGTTCATTTAATAATAATTTGGAGCAAAAAGAATAGACTTGAAGACCAAAATTTTGTTTAAAGCAAAATCAAGCAAGTTGGGATCTTTAAAAGTTTGTATAGGTAGTTTGAATTTACTTTTAAGTCTTATTTAAGGTCCTAATAATTTTAGGACTCAGAATTACATTTGCATTATATAAGCTTTTCAAAATGTGTATAAAATTTCATTAATTAAGACATTTTATGTTTCTTAATTTAATTGATGACTCTTGATCACTAAAATCTGTTTAGATAACTTTTTTAATTTGATTGTGCTAAGTTTGTGTGAAAAGAATGATTTTGAAAATTTTGGAGATATTTGGAAAGTTTAGAAGTTTTGAAAAGCTTAAAAAAGTGTATAAATTCTCATGAGTTAAAACATATTTTGTTTTTAATTCAATTGGAAGGTCTTAGTATCTAAAATTATTTTCGCGATATTTTGAAACTTGTGTGAGTTGATTTTCAAGCAAAATTAAATTGGCTTAGGATGTTTAATTTCAGTTTGAACCATCTACAAAATTTGCAGAATCTGAAATCTAGATTGACTATTCGACCGGTCTTTAATAAATGGTTGACCAGTGTAAATTTTAAGCAGACTAATTAAGTAGTTTGTTGGAGTGCTCGATTAGCAAACAACATTTTTTATGGGTTGGGGTTACATATGGGTAATGGCTAGTTACAGATTCTATCTAGCGACATTTCTTATAGGTCTAATAGTTAGGAAACATTTTAACAGGTTTTTGAACTTTGGAAGGCTATAAATAAGCGTCTCAAGGTTGTTGAATAATAATTATGAAGTTTTAATAAGTTTTCGAGCTATAAAGTGATGAAAGTGTTTTGTTATGGTTGTTAAAGCATTTATTAGTATTGTGTTCTTGAGTAAAGAATTTTTGTTTTGAGATTATTAATATAAGTTAAATTTATTTGAGTTGCATTCTATAACTTTCAAGAAAATTTTTCATTCATATTTTTCATCTTGATAAGTTGTTGAACCATCAAAAACTTATTAAGATGTGTTAGAATTGGAAAGATTACTATTTACTTCTAAGAAGTTTGGTATAACATTTGTCTTCAACTTCACAAAAGAGGGTTGGGTACCATAAGAGTTTCTTTTCACTTAAAAAGATACTTGAATTAGTTAGATTTTAGTGAAATTTCTAACAAATAGTTAGATAGTGGACGTAAGCAAAGGTTTTTTTTGTCAAACCATCATAAAATTTCAGTTTGTCTACTCACTTTTCCCTAACTCTTGATATTAATTACTTGGGCATTTTATTTACATTCATATTATGATCATTAACATCATCATATACATCATTATAGGTTGAATTGTGATTAGGAATTATATCTATCACAAAAATTAATTTAAGATTAATTTTTAAAAAAAATTAAATCACTTAATTCACCTATTTTCCTCTTTTATAAGTGTCCTTACAGCTAAAAACATGCATAAAATAATATATTAAAATAATTTAACAAATGCTTAATAATTTTTTTAATCTTTGGTATTCTAAAATAATTTTAAATAATAAAAAACTACATAGAATATCTAAATGTTACTACCCTGTCATGTTTAAGACCTAAATGTTACCTGTAAACATCTTGATATTAAATGAAAGTCAATATGGATAAGGAAAGAGACACCCTCCATATCTTAAACCACATTGTTATAGTGACAACTGGTGATTTTTATTTTTTTGGAAATTATAAAGCATAAGGCTGAGTTCAGTAAGAGTTTAACATCTTAATAATTTAAATTACAAGTTCCAACAAGTAAATTAACATAAGGATATTTTATAATTTATTAATTGGCCCTTAACATTAATATCTATTTACAAATCAAATTTTATTTATTTGAAATGTAATTAAAATTTAATTCTTATATTGCTAAAAAATTTTGTATAAAACTTATTGTACAAATAAATGTTAACGAACTTATAAAACCAATGATTAAGAAACTGGATCGGACTGGCCGGTCCGACCTGATTGACCGCAAACTGGATCACTATTCTGTTTGACTTCTTTAAAAAATTGGTATATATAAAAAATCGTCTGGTTTTTATTTAACCGAGCGGTTAATCGGTTGATAATTAACCTATTAAGGTTAAACCTACCTTATTTTTAATCCCTTCGTCACCGTAACTCACCCATCATCGTGGCTGCTCGCTGGATCCCTCTACTACGCCGTCATCTCCGCCATCATAGTGGCTGCTAATTGGATCCCTCAACTGCATCGCCATCTCCATCGCTGCTAGAAACGCTGCTGCTGCTTCTTCTTCTTCTTCGTCTAGCGTTGCTGCTTCTTCTTCTTCGTCTAGCATTGCTACAATCGTTACTGAAAATGCCACTACTTCTTCTTCTTCTTCGTGGATTGCTGCTGCTGCTACTTCATTGATTTGCTTCGTTGTTGATTTAATTCTAACCCTAAATCCCTAATAACCTAAAGAGTTGAATTAAGTTTAAGTTAAAGATCAAATTACTGCATCTAAACCAATGATTGGTAAGTCAAAGGTAAGTTCGATCGAATTAGTGTATCTGAAAAATTAAAGGTAAGTTAAAGATTAATTTAAAGATAAGTTAAAGATTAAATTAACTATTATTTAAGTATAGCGTAATTTTTAATTTTAATTAATATAATTTAAAGGTTAATTGATATTTAATTTTAAGTAAATCAAAGTAATATAATACAATTGTTTATTTCAAATTTTTTCAGGTTGATACTATAATGAAAAATACTCAATGATTAAAAAAAAATCTGGTGGACATAACATCTTCTATTTGTGAAAAAGTTGATCCAACATGGAATTATTTTTTACTACTCAAACATCTGATGGAAATACTCAATACAATTGCATGTGTTTGTGGTAGAATGTTCAAAGGTAGAGGAATTTACATGATGAAACAACATCTTACTAGTATAAAAGGTAATATTTTTCCTTATAAGAATGTACCATTTGATGTGAGTTAAATAATTGTGAATTATTTGAAAGAACGAACAAAAAATAAAAAATAAAAAATAGAATTTCATAATATTTCTTTTGGAGATGATGAAGTAGAAGTTGTACAACATGTATCAGATAAATGAAAAAGGAAAGATGCTATTAATTTATATTCTTATTTTCCTTCAAGAAGTATTTCTGGTTCTCAGTTGAGTTTAAAAAGTACTTTGTATGATAAGAATGTTATTTTACATTATAAAAGAGCTTAAGTTAAATGGTTTTATCATTCTTGTATTCCTTTGAATGCTCTAAATTCACCTTATTTTCAAGAAGCAATGGATGCCACAACAACAATAAGTCCTAGATTTAAAGCACCTTCTTATTATGAGATTCGTGTGCCTTTACTTCAAGATTTAAAAAAGAAATGTCAATTGCTTATAGATTCATATAGATCTAGATGGGCAATAATAGGATGCACTATCATGACAGATGGTTGAACTGATCAAAGATAAAGAACTTTGATCAATTTTTTAGTTTACTGTGATATTGGAATAACTTTTGTTAAGTCTGTTGATACTTCAGATGTTGTGAAAAGTGTTCATACTATATTTGAAATATTTTCTAAAATTGTTGAGTGGGTTGGATCAAAGAATGTAGTTCACTTCATTATAGATAATGCAGCTAATTATGTATCGGCTGGATACTTGTTGGAATCAAAGTATACGAATATTTATCGGTTTCCATGTGCTACTCACTGTATTAATCTTATTTTAAAGGATATTAAATCTATGCCTCATATTTCTAGCCTTACTTCATATGCATCTAAGATCACAATTTTTGTATAGAATCATTTGATCTTTTTGTCTTGGTTGAGAAATTAAGAAGATTTGGTTGAGATAGTACGTCTTCCTGCTACTAGATTTGCGACTACATTTATAACATTGAAAAGTGTTTATGATCACAAACAAGTACTTTAGATTTTGGTTACTAGTAAACACTTTTTAAGTTACAAATTATCAAAGGGTGAGAAAGGAAAAGAAGTTTATACTATTGTATTGGATAATGAATTTTGGGATGCATACTTGAGTGTTGTGAAGATCGTGGCTCCATTAATAAGATTTTTGAAATGTTGATTCAGATGACAAGCTATCTTTAGGTTATATATATAAGGACATGTATAGGGTTCGCGAAACAATTATAAATATTTTCAAAGGGAATGAGAAATTATACAAGCTTTATACAGAAATTATTGATAAAAGATGGGTTAAGCATCTTACTCAAAGGATCCATTTGATAGTTTATTTTCTTAATCCTTATTACTTATTTGGGGAAGATGTATACACAAATGTAATAATGAATGGTATTTTTGATGAGATTAAGCGCAAAAGTATGTTTTTTCTAGAAGAACAATCAAAAGCATTAAATAAAATCAAAATGTATCGTGAAAGTTTAGAGAATTTTGTCAGATCATCTGCAAAGAGAGAATTTATGATGAAAAAAATACAACCTGCTAAGTTTTCATAATTTAAGTTTTATTTGATTTCTATAATTTTTAATATTTTTCTTATAACTTTTAATTTAAAATGCAGATGAGTGGTAGAGATTGTTTGGTGAAAGTACTCCAACTTTAAGAAATCTTACCGTTAGATTACTCAATCAAACAACTTCTGCATCAGGCTGTAAACGTAATTTGAGCATTTTTTAATGCATTCATACCAAAAAGCGAAATCGTTTGGAGCATCAATGATTCAATGACCTTGTTT